>QLPC01006124.1:0-25869 GCA_003314055.1 Lactifluus hygrophoroides | reverse complement strand
GATTCTGGGGTTGTATATCTGTGGAAAGGAGTCTTCGAGCCGGGACTCGGCACAAATTGCCTTTCTCTTTCGTTTCGGAGCCCAATTGTCCTAGTATTGAAACCAGAAGAAGCTAGATCCCGCCCGGCCCCACATGCCAGTGAGAGCCTATTGTCGTGGAGAGCTGTCAGAATGGGGTTGGATTCTATTGAACAAAGCGAACCGCTCTTTTGGACGCGATATTGCCTATCATAGCTACTATCAGGGAACGGCCATAAGAAAATCTAATTTGAGCAGGTGCCTTGCCTGTCTGCCAAGCCTCAAATCCAAGGCGTGGCGTATAATAGTCATGGATGACGTATGGAAACATTCGGAATTCTGATGAAAAACCAGGTTTTCAACCCCAAAATGAGCTCATTGGGTGTCGCAGACCTTGACGTGCTTGACGTCCTGATTGAAGACTGTCGGTCAAAGTGTAAGTTCGAGGTCAGTACGTTTCTGTGGCGTATTCAAGCCAACATAAGTTATGAACTGATATCGGTTCTGAACAGGGAAAGAGCACATTATTCGAACACACATCCATAACGCATGATTTGACATACGCACACACTCCGCGGGTGGAGCCATAGACCGCAGCCAGCTGAACACCGGCATTCGTCAGAACCCATGTTCTCCCTAATCCAGTGCCAAACGCAGGCAGAAACGCATAAATACTCAGGGTGAAGACTCACGTACACGGAAGCTATGCGGCCAATAACAAGGCGGATATTGTCAGAGAGCCTCTGCAGGTTACTGCGCGCATGCCCACGAGAGCCCTTGTCATCGCAGGGGCTTAGAGAAAATGATATCACGTGATTGTGGAAAAAACGGTCTTGTGTGAATGATGTTCCTTATTGGTTATTGGTTGGGGTTGGAAGAGATTACAGCTGTGACCCCATTCAAAGGCGCATTGGGGCTTCCAGGCATTATCCACCACCATAAATGGATCGCACAACTCATTCGTTGCGAGCACCTTCCCGAGTCAGATGTGAAGGTCCTCTGCGACCGCGTCCGTGCGATCCTTGTGGAAGAACCCAATATCCAACCAGTCTCAAGTCCTGTCACCATATGTGGTGACATCCATGGCCAGTTCTGGGACCTTCTTGAGTTACTTCGCAAAGGTGGATCCATTCCAGAGACGAGTTACGTATTCATGGATGGCACGTACGTAGAATGGGACCGAAGCTCCATCTCGCTGATAGTCGTTCCTTAGAGTGATGTTGTCGACCGGGGACATTATAGTCTCGAGACTATCTTTTCTTGCGCTCAAGGCGCAGTGCGTGAATTTAAACATCTTCTCATCGCCATTGACGAGCTTTTGCATCAAGTTATCCCGAGAAAATATCTCTTCTTCGTGGAAACCATGAGAGTAGACAAATAACGCAAGTTTATGGATTTTATGGTATGTTTCTTCACCCTGCACATCCCTCCGCTATCCAATACCTTATGGAGAAGAGTGTCAGCAAAAGTATGACAGCGCCTCAGTATGGAAGGCGTGCTGTGATGTCTCTGATTACCTAAACCTTGCTGCGGTACATGTCCATCACTACCTCACCTCCCATACTCAATCTACCCTATGCGTGTAGATCATTGATGGGTCAGTACTTTGCGTTCATGGCGGCCTCTCGCCAGACATCCGCACCCTCGACCAAATCTCTCTCGGGCGCAGGAAATTCCCCACGAAGGCGCATTCTGTGGTGAGTCAGATCAGCTTGTGAGGATTTGGATGCGTGGCATATTGATACGCACGTATGATTGTAGACCTCATGTGGTCTGACCCAGATGATGTCGAGAACTGGGCCGTTAGTCCGCGTGGTGCGGGATGGCTCTTCGGTGGTAGCGTCACGCGCGAGGTACACTCACCTTTCTTTTTTTCTTTCTTTTCTTATGATATGTACGCAGTTCAATCATGTCAACTCATTATCGCTTATCGCACGCGCGCACCAGCTTGTGCAGGAGGGCTACAAATGCATGTTTGATGAAGCACTTGCAACTGTGTGGTCTGCGCCGAACTACTGTTATCGATGTGGGAACATGGCCGGCTGAGGAGAACGAGCGTGACGTGGCACAACAACGGACGACACGCGCGGTGCGTTGCCTGTTCACTCGATGTGATTATCCTGCCATGCTAATTCATATTTTTCTCGAAAGGGAGATCTGCCGTATTTTGTGTAGATCGGAGTGGATGTCGTTGAATAAATTCCAGTGTTATCCTCGATTCTTTCCATCAAGTTACCTCGTATTTGTCTCCCATTGATCGAGATTTAGGCGTTGCGCCCTTAAGCGGCACTGAAGGACTTTTACTCCGGCCACCCTCTGGCTCCCTTGTAAGCCATTTTTAGTTGTAATGGCTTGGGCAGTGGCTCTGGTCTTAACGATTCTAGGAAGCCAGCGCCTTGTCCGTTGTCAAACGCTAAGATACCAGACACCTAGGATGGCGAAAACACGAGGGTGCTCGTACTTTTCGATGTACACCACAAATGTCATAAGACTGCGTGCAAATTGAGAAGTGGGGTGTGGGGTGCGCACCCCCTTGCTCCACGCTTGGGAGTCGGAGACTAGCAGACCAGGCACACTTTACGGCACCCAGCAGGTAACGCCCAGCACCAACGAGGTTGGTCCGGAAGACCTATTTCTCTCTGTATTGAACACGGGACTGATGACGGTAGAGGAAATTCTGCTTTCGAAATGGATCCATACAAGGTGGGGTATTGAAAACATCCCAGCTAACTGCTCTGGGCGAGTGGGGCGTCCAGTCTCAAATATGGGTTACACATACGGGATCTCCCACTCATTCGTGGCTCAAGTGACCCATTCCAGATGGTAAGAATGATTCTAGGATCTGCTGACTTGTCATCAATTGTAGATAGTAGCCAACAAGACAGCTCCTTCCTCTGGTCCCCTGGAATGAGCAAGGCTCCACTATGTAAGGAGGCGATAAAAATTTCATATGGAGTACCGAAAAGGTCCAATCAGCACACATAGTGAACCATACTCATGGAAAATAGGGGTACTATGCTTCGATACAAGATCCGTGGAAAGTAGAGGCTAGACTCCCGCAGCAATGGCCCCATCTGGCCCACCTACCATCAGAGGGTACCCGGCCAGTCGCAATTTTATGTATCCCGAGGTACAATCCCAACGTGTACGGTGCAGCACGTACTCTTATCTTATAGATTATCCTCGGTAAGTGTCATAGGCCATGATCATTTTTCTTGCATCGTCCATACGTGCGGGGCTAACTGGGTACGCCGACGCCAATGCGGAGTTAAGGGTGCTTAAGGTTCCTGAACGCACGTGTGCACGGAGCCTTCCTGTGGGAGCAAATACTTGCATCAATCAACGCCTAATTCACAAGTTATAACAGGGGTCACCGCGCTGGCCTCCGGAGCTTTCCAGCGAAGACAGCACTGGAGACACGCACGTGTTGGAATCCTTTTCTCCTCAGTGCCAACATAATTACGTCTTTGTTCAGATGGTTCGAGCCCAGACCTGCAGATTTCCATCAACCTTCCCACCGCGCCGACTACGTCTTCCATTCTTCATTTCCATAGGACTAAAATTCCGACAATTCCTTAAGCTGCACAGGGCCAATATGAAATCTTTGTATGACGTGGTGGGAATATCTACTGTCTACGCGGGACTATTCCTTATGAAGAAGGTGGTTTGGCCCCCGCGATTACTACTTTCTACTTCATGCATACTGCTCTCTGACAATAGGGCCAGTAGCCTCGGCGACTATGTTGGTGGTATGGGCCTATCCTGTGTCAGGGCGGCATTGCATGATGGTATATGTTGAGCCACTCTTCGTTGATGACGCAGAGATGGAAAATTGGTGCTCATAGTCGCGTTGAAGGCTCACTGGATTTGTCTGGCTCAGTCGCGTCCTACTCATGACTTTCTCACCACACCGGGGCGTAGATTCAGACAGGTTCAGATATAATTGATGGTGACTCGTTGATCGACTGTTAAAGCGATATTTTTCTCCTGCATTGCAGCAGCTCTTGCACTCGGCACACTGAACCATTCCTGCACTAGTCCGTGACGGAGATCGAAGGCCCTCGCTGGCTGTAGAAGTTTCTCATGCCACTCGCCAGTCAACCGATTTGAGGTAGCGATTATAGAGGCTATCCACTACCCACTTCCTCGAAGTGCTGGGACCCTTGTTGGGTGAGACCGCGTTAGGACCAATTGGCCCGTTGACTTGGACCTGCCTCATTCGTTCTCCGCATGACCCACCATCCGTACACATGAGATGGAGGCCACTGACAGGACAAGCCGAGAAGACAGTAAAAGTTGCCGTGCCCTTTTGGAGTAATAAGACGTAGATGCCAACGAGTCAGCTGGTAAAGAGAGAGATCGCGTCCGTGGATGGATGTGGAATTCTTGCTAAGCATCTTTAGCTGTTTTACCAGTTCTTTGGAGACCTTCCAGACCGTCAAATGAACGACATATCGGAAGACAAATGGAAGTAGAAGGGTGGAACACTGCGCAAAATGTAACCAACCCGGGTGGGCGCATCTCTCTGAACGCCCACCTTTGAGTACAATGATATGCAGAAATGGTTGTTCCTCCGTTGATTGGGACTACGGTGAGGGTTTGGGACCGGATGCATAACGTAGGTGCAGTGTCAGGTGGTGGTCCGGTGATCAGCACCCTCAATCAATGTAAGTTATTAGCGGACGCAAGACGGTTGCGTCGTTTGGTGTGTGAATTCCTGCATCACTAGTCGGCGCGAGAACCTGCTTACGTCTTGGACGCTGGTATATTGGGACCCGTATGGGTGCGTGAATCCTCCCACCGAAAGCTGGATTTTCATGAAAATAGTACGTAAAGGCGCCATATGCACATGTTTGCCCACGGCAGTATGCTCGAAAGTAAAGTTACTCTCTCGTAAAAAGAATCATTGAACGTTCGAACAATGAACTTTTGCACGGAATAGCCACGGAACTGTCAAATGATCCAGACCCCGCTCAAGAAGGTCAGGTGAACTTCTGCACTCACAGACAGAATAAGTAATCTCTTGGTATAACTTGGCAAAGGAGAATTCTAGGGGTTGCGTACCTTCTGGTTGTCGTGAATCGGCGCAAATTTGCCCACTCTTTCGAAGCGCAATTGTACTAATGTGTAAGATTGAAAACTAGAATAGACCTTATCCTGCCCACATGAGAGCCCGAGCCTATTTTTGAGATCTGTCGGAAGGGCGTTGGATTGCACTAAGAATAGACGAACGTTATTTTGGACTCGGACGCGACATTGCCCCGTAACATCAATGATAGGAATCACTGTGAGAAAAGCCAAATAAAGTAGGTCCTGCTAAGTTAGTCCCAAGCCTCAAATCAACTGCGGGCGGTATGGCCCGGCATAGCCGTGGGCGTATCACATCACATGGTAAGAAACACTGAATTTCCGATGTTCAATCAGGTTTTCGACCCCAGAATGAATCCATTGGGTGTTACAGACCTGATTGGAAACTGTCAAGATGAAAGTTCGAACGTTCAAGGTCCGTACCTTTCTGTGGCGTATTCAGGCCAATATGAGAATTGATGTCTGCAGTGTTCTCATTGGGACCGTAACGCCTGGTTTGACATATGCAGACTCTGCAGGTCTAGGCCAGAGACCCCAGCTGACCTGACACCTGTATCTGGCATGAGAATCCATACCCTTCCTAGTCCAGCGCTAAATGCAAGTCAAAACGCATAAATACTCGGGGTGAAGCTGGTGAACCGGTGAAGACTCGACGACTATCATCAACCTACACCCAGTTCCAAAGAGAAATCAAGTAACAGCATGAGCAACCCCGAACAAGCAACCGCTGCTCTCACCCCTGATCCCTCTGAGGGTATGCATTCAACCCTGGCCTTGTGTCTTGACCACCTACTGACCGCCAAGCTCATGCAGACCTCAGCGAATTCCTTGATGCTCATCACACCATCGTTGAGGGCGAGAATGCTGGCGGCGGCGAACCCGTCCATGTATTCCTCCAGACCAATGCGCCTGTTTTCGGGCATAACAGGTTCTGGTGGTTCAATGTCTACTGGTGGTTCTGGTGCTTCATCTGGGGTGTAAGTACCACCAAGCACAATAGCTGACAATCCGAGAATCCCGCTCATTAACTTTTTCTTCTGCATCGACAGCTCCGTGGTTACATCGACCTGAACACGCTGTTCATCAATGCCATCCTGTCCATCTGGATCCCATTCCTGGGCTTAGTCAAGCTGGCTCCAGTCAGGGGATCCCTCCGTGGTCAGGGTGTCCGCGTCTTCTTCAACCTCGGCATCGTGCGAGGCGAGGCACGCTTCTACGAGCAGCGTCGCTACGTTTGGGTCACGATGACTGTCTTCGAATTGTTCCGCCGCCACATCCCGAGTCCTCTTACTAGGACCGTCAGGCTGTTCCCGATCCCCGTATCTCTCCCTCGTGTTGAGCTCCCGTATGTGATTCGTTTCTGAATGTGATAGCGTTGCTAAGTCATTGGTTTTTTTTTCCAGGCCTTGAACAGTGAATGGCGACTGACTCTCGCCTCAAGTAACAGAATCGGTTCTCTTTTACTTCTCCAGAAACTGCGGAAAATAAGGAAAAAAAAGAGGATGAGGTACTTTGTTGTTTGACCAGTGCGAATAGTTGTATGTTAGTAGTGATGACTACTACATCGGATCTTTGACAAGATTCGGAGTGGATGTTGTCCCTTGTCTGTGTTGTCATGTAAAGGTTGAATCGAGTATTGAGAAATGAAGTTTTGTAGGAAAGCTCGAGTGTGTTAATTCTGTCTAAGTACTTCATCGATCACCCTCTGGGAGCTATGCGGTAACAGTGAGGAATTACGGAGTCGTGTCCATATCCTCGTTCACACTGGCAGTGCTTTGAACATCGCCCCGCACATCGCCCCGCAACACCACCCATACTTTATCAGCGCATCTCTGGATCCTCGGTCACGCGGCCGCCTTTGAGTTCTCGTGGATTGGTCAACCTTCTGATCTAGGATTTCACTGGGTACGAGGAGATCACGCGGATCTCGAAATGAACGGTGTGTGCCCGAGAACGATCCGATCCGCACATGTGGAGATTCGAGGATTCCCACAGGCACGCTAAATCCTTATCTCAGTTTATCATGCCACTTCCAAATTCAGAGTATGCATCTGCCAGTGGTACTGTAACCTCGTGCCATGACATCGTGAGGTTTGACTCGCTGTATAAAACTGTCTCTCAAGCGGCACATTATCGACATTTATTGTAGTGCGAGGCAACGTCTGTTTCCTGACCCGGCAACTTCTTTCATGAAAACAATTCTTTCCCGGCGCCTATTGATGTCTCGACTGCAAAAGTGGTCATGTTCAAGTTCCTTCATTGACACTGCGCTCAGTTCTACAGCAGTCTGGTCAAAAGATCGGGTAGCGGGCCTAGGGATACCCACGAGAAACCTTCGCCGCTGGGGGAGACGCCTTATAGAAGCACTTCGGATTCGTGTGCATCTTACTCTCACTCCGCCCCAACATTCCCGAGTCATCGACATGAAGGAAATGATATCGAAGGATCTGAGAGTCGGCTAATACGCCGCATCGCCACTCAGTAGGTCAACATGGAACTTCAACTCATCTACCTGCCATGCGCGGACCAATGGCTCAAGAGAAAGTGTAGCACCATTTCAAGTAGTGACAATGGACCGTCTTGTCGGCACCTCCAGCTTTCGAGAGGATCCGATGAGCAGCTCTCTAGTTTTGGAGGTATCACCACTCTTGCTATCTTCCGAGGCAGAAATTGAATACTCATGGCACAGGGTCCTACAAGGCTCCGCTGTCAACGGGAAAGGGTAAGCTCATTGCTCAGGACCTCTCCCCGTAGCTTCGTATACGCTGAACCGCATGTTCGATAGCTTTACTGGTACATAGCAAATTGGCACAGATCATGATAGATGATGATAGAGAACGATGAGCGGCGAACAGACGAGGGCCATTCCATAGAAGAACCCCAGGATGGCCCCAATCGAGCCAACCCACTCTATATAAGACATTTAGATCCAAAAGACTAAATAACGAGTTGCGCTCACCGTGTTGCTCTACAAGTGGGGCACCAAGACCATAGACTTCGAGAAATTTGGTCGCCTGCTCCCCAAGTCGTGTTCTTGCTCGAAGTCGTCGGGTCTATGGAGGAGCCTATCAACCCCGGAAATGATGATTTGTACCATCGAACTAACCCTATGACAGAAAAAGTGTGCGCAAGCCGTGAGACCGACATAAACGGCTAGCCAAATGTCAAGAGAGATATGTGGAACGCAATACGCAAGCAGAAACGTAGGCAAGCTACTCGATGCGGTGACGGTGAGGGCGCCGTGGAGAGCAAAGAGTACGCCAGCGACTGTTAGAATTTTGTTAGTTTGGGTGGTTATCAGAAGAGCAAGCGCACCAAGATGCGAGATACTCACCTCCTCCAATAAATCGTTTGATACAATAGCTGATCGAATAAGTCAAGTCGACGTGAAAGAACCACCCCCACTTTCTCGAATTTATTGATTCATACAGGCCAAGCCAATACAAGCTTGCGCCGCGATTTAGTCCCTGTAGTGGTAGGAGACTGGACGGATATCCAACTCACGCAATTGCCAGAAGAGCGCCCGCTACCCAATCTAGAGTTGTTGGGGCGACAGACTGGCCCATGTAGGTGAGGACGGCCTTGGCAAAGCCAAAGGAGAACATCACGCTCATATTGAGTAATCTGTAAGCTGTAAGCTTGACCCCAAGGGGTGGCGACGCAAGCGCAGAGTCTGAATTTATCGTATGACCATGTTCGTCGCTGCATGGAAGTTGCGGAGGTTAAGCAGGAGGATGGGAGTCAATTGCAAGATAGGGCTTCTGGTAGGATGCTATGTTGGCACTTACTTGGGGACGTTCACAACGATGGGCTCCGACGCCCCCGAGCCGGCGGAGACTATTCGGGAATAATGCCAGGGCTACTTCCACCGTCGTCCATCGGTATCTCGGGCTCTCTTTCTCGCAGATGTAGAAGCTGACAGCTGTAGTGGTACGCAGAAGTGCATAGAAAGAGGACAAAGGGATATCACGAGTGAATCTGAGTTCCGACCTCGACGTCGGGGTGAGTGGCTGTGATGCCCCAGCTGACTCAGCTGCACAACGCGTCGCCTCCTCCGAGTCCCGCCAGTGCCAGAGCCGACACTGAGTACTTCAGACCGCCTATTCTCATAGTATCCTTTCCTTTTGATCTTGGGATGTCATCAACCACCTTACCAAGCATCAAGTACAATTCGCTATCGACGACCACCTGATGGCTTTTCATTTGGGTGCACCCTCAGACTCTCAAGTCTCAATCGCTCCTTGACTCTCTAGTCTCTCTATGCTCAACCCTCCCTCCAACTAATCCTATACCGTCTCTACCTCCGTCTTTATGGTACCTGACTTACCGGCTCTTCTACGGTATATACAGTAAGACTCCTTCCGGGCCCTGTACAGTAATGGGTCCGACAATCGGGAGTGAACGTTTTAGCCTGACTCAGTGCGCTCACATTTTCTCTCTTTTGAGCCTTTTCTCTTTACAACCGGGCCTGGTATAACTAAGGAAGCGAGATACTTCAGTCATTGTCGAGGGCCCTAACTGTACGCGCCCTCTCTCCATGACAGCTGACATCTATTTGCATAGGCGAAACCATATCAAAAACGTCTGATTGCTACGTGCCTTGTGAGCTCTGTGCTTGTTTCGTATCTCATATCTCATATCTTGTTGACCCTCTCCCTCTCCGCGCAACCTTCATTCCGCTCTTAGTATCTTACTTCCCTGCCCATTCGCGTCCTATCGTTTTCGTCCTCTCCTTGCTTTCTCAATACCCCGACGCTCGCGTACTTGTACACGTCCTTTCCCCTCCATTGTTCAATCCTTTCGATCTTTACCTCACCTTTCCCACTTTTCTCCCCCACCTCTTCTCACTTTTCTTTCTCTTTCTTACGTTTATTCATCTCGAGCTCACTCAGGCGTTCTTAGCGTCATACCGGGCCACGGTGAGGTTTGGGGCCGGATGCGTAACACAGGCATAGTGTCAGGTGGTCATCCCCCAACTGATGCAATTTATTGGCGGACTATGGTTACGTATTTCGGTGAGTAATTCCCGTATCACCAGCCGGCTCGAGAACCTCCCAACTTCTTGGACGCTGGTATATTGGAACCGTAGTAGTGCGTGCATCCCACTGAAAGCCAGGTAAATGTTACGGAACGGCGCCGCATGCACTCATTTCGTCATGGTAGTGCCACAGTGGTCGTGTTGCAAAGTACTCTCGTAAACAGAATCATTGAACTTTTCGCACGGAATTGCAACGGAACTATCAGAAGTGATGCGGGTTCCACTCAAGAAGTCACGTGGACTTCTATATTCACAGCAGATGTAATTTCTTTGTATCAACCTGCAAAGGAGAGATTCTAGGTTTGCATATCTTCGGAAAGGACCTTCCGAGCCGGGAATCGGCACAAACTGACCTACTCTTTCGAAGCCCAATTGTTATGCCAGTGAGAGCCCATTCACGTGGAGATCTGTCGGAAAGGCGTTGGTTTCTCTTGAAGAAAGCGAACCGGTATTTTGGACGTGACATTGGCTCCGAGTCGCTACTATCAAGGAACGGCCATGAGAAAAACCAGATTAAGTAGGTGCTTTGCCTGTCTGCCGAGCCTCAAATCGAAGGCCGCCGCAAGGGGTGACATTGCCATGAACGAGGTATAGGAAACATTCTGAATTCTGATGAAAGCTGGTTTTCGACCCCAGAATGAGCTCATTGGGTGTTGCACACCTTGACATCCTGATTGAAAACTGTCAAAATGTAGATCCGAAGTCCGTTCGTCTCTGGCGTATTCAAACCAACATATGAATTAATATCTATCCTGAACAGGGAAAAAGGACATCATTAGGACACGCATCCGTATCGCCTGGTTTGACGTATGCACATGCCGCGGATGGAACCATAGACTGCAGCTGGCCTGACACCGGTATTTGGTACTGTATCAGAAAACACACTTCCTAATTCAGCGACAAACGCAGGCAGAAACGCATAAATACTCGGGGTGAAGGCTCAACGACTATTATCAACATACTCCCAGCTTCAAAGAGAAATCATGAGCAACCCCGAACAAGAGATCGCTGCTATGAATGCCCCTGATCCCTCTGAGGGTATGCATTCAACCCTGGCCTTATGTCTTAACCGCCTACTGACAGCCAAGCTCATGCAGACCTCAGCGAATTCCTTGAGGCCCATCACACCATCGTTGAGGGCGAGCATGCTGGCGGAGGCGATCCCGTCCATGTATTCCTCCAGACCAACGCGCCTGTTTTCGGGAATAGTAGGTTCTGGTTTTTCAACGTCTACTGGTGGTTTTGGTGCTTCACCTGGGGTGTAAGTACCACCAAGCACGATGGCCGACGGCGAGAACCCCACCAATTAACCTTTTCCTTCTGCATTGACAGCTCCGTGGTTACGTCGACCTGAACACATTGTTCATTAATGCCATCCTGTCCGTATGGGTCCCGTTCTTGGGCTTGGTCAAGCTGGCCCCAGTCAGGGGATCCCTTCGTGGTAATGGAGTCCGTGTCGCGTTCAACCTCGGTGTCGTGCGAGGCGAGGCACGCTTCTACGAACAGCGTCGCTACGTTTGGGTCACGATGACCGTCTTCGAATTGTTCCGCCGCCACATCCCGAACCCTCTTACTAGGACCGTCAGGCTGTTCCCGATCCCCGTATCTCTCCCTCGTGTTGAGCTCCCGTATGTGATTCGTTTCTGAGTGTGATTGCGTTGCTGAGTCGTTGGGTTTTATGCAGGGCCGCCGCGTGAACGACCAATGGCGACTGATTCTCGCCCCAAGTAACAGAATTGGCTCTCTTTTTCTTCTCCAGAAAATCCGGAAAATCATGAAAAAAAGGACGAGGTACTTCTTGTTTGCGAACATTTTTGTATGTTAGCAGGGATGGCCATTACGGCGGATCTTTGACGAGATTCGTAGTGGATGTCGTCTCTTGTCTATGTTGTCGTATGTGAAGGTTGAATTGAATGTTGAGTTGTTTTGTAGGAAAGCTCGAGTGTGTGCCAGTCGAAGTACTACATCGATCACCCTGCTGGGGCTGTGAGGTACTAACAGTGGGGAGCCGTGTCTTTGTCATTCACAGAGCCGTTAACCTGTCTGACAGATGATTGCCTTGATGTACTTGTGCCGCACAGGGAATACCGGTCTATATACTTACTTTAACTGAATCCTCGATCACATGGCCCCCTTTGTATTGGTCAATCTCCTGAGCCGGGTGTCCCTACGATACGAGATCACGCGGACCTCGGAATGAACTGTAGGCCGATAACGATCCGATCTGTACACATGGAATGCGAATAGGCACGCCGAACGCTATCTCAGTTTATCATGCCACTTCCAATTCAATGTATATACCTAGCAGTGGTAAGCTAGCCCCGTGCCATGACAGCACGAGTTTTGACTCGCTGTATATAAATGTCTCTCAAGTGGCTCATTATTGCAGAGCGAGGCAATGTCTATTTGCCGATCTTTCATGAAAACAATCCTTTCCATGTGTCTTGACCAGTAAAGGTGGCCATGTTCAAGTTCCTCCATCGAAAACGCGTGATGCTCTACGCGGTCTGGTCAAAATATTAGGTAGCGGGATACCCCCTACGATGTCAGGGTGAGAATTGATAACGAGGCGTGGCTCCTTTTTTTTGTGGAATTCAAGTTTATAGTCCAAGTCAAAAGACGAACAAGACTGTGCTAATTACTACAGGATTATTACGAATCTTGGGTATTTACCGGGCCCGGCCAAATTATGACATGGGGAGCACGAAACAAGAAATTTCCACCTTCCCTTGAGATTCACAGTGCCAAATTCGTGGCTGTAGAGCAGCAAAAATAGAAAAAGAACTGCACTGGCCAGAAACCGAACCCAAATCTCGCCACTTCCAGTGGCATGCCATTTCAAGTAACAATGATCCAGGTTTACCCACTACCCCACCAGTGCCTTATACAACTAGAAAGATTATGTTATTTATCCATCATCAGCAGTTAAAGGACGGAGGTACGTCAAGAGAGCTCACTCCAAGAAAGATCCTCGCTCGCATCTGTATTGCAACAAGGTGAATTCGCAAGGAGTGCGTTTATTAATAATAATAGTAGATTGCACCTGCGCGATGGACATCGCTTTTGGCAATCTCTCGTTCGAGTAGAACCACCAAGCAGCACAATAATGATACTTGCAAGCCCGAGTCATACAACTTGAATCTAACCGTCATGGGCTCGCATCGACGAGACGTGGCGCAGTGAACAGAATCACGCGGCGCCCCGGGCCGTGTGGGGCGACCCACGTATTACGTATATCATACAACGCGGGCCGCCTCAGTCGGTGCTTTCCCACAGTTTCCCATCCTTTTTCTGTCAAGAGCCATACAAACTCACAAAGTTGTGCGTAGGAATCAGTCTTCGGTCCGTAGCAGTATGTGCAGCTCGGAAGATAATGTGTAGAATTCTTGACACCCCTCTAAAAGAAACAAAGTACAGAGGGGGAGTACAATACTATGACGGACGCGAAAATATGCATTCGGCCGGGCAGTCACGGTATCAAAGCGGTTCCTGAACCTGCGTCTACATGCATTCCATATCACACCTGCGTAGGTGACCACAATCACTGCGCTCCATATTAATTGCAGTGTTGACTAGGTAGCGACCGAGATGAGAAACATGTCTGCCGACATGAGTCTGCAGGCGGCATCAGGCAACACACAGAAGCACGCGCCGGGGGAGGGGCATCATTCAGAGCGAAGAGGTCTGCCCAGGCAATGTATTAAGCAAACATGGGTAGTGAGGTGTCAGTGACGCTTACGGATCAAGACGAGATATTCAAACGGGAGAACGCCTGCGGTGAGGGTCATTATGAAATTGATATAAAGGAGCGTCCCTCGCCACCAAATGCATGGCCATGTTTCACATTTCTAACAAGCATCCCATGAGTATCCACGATCTCACGCTCGCAGTCGATTGCATGCCAAAGGTTCGAGATTAATTGTCAACGGTGAGCTAGTGCCTGTCTTTCGAGAAACAAGTGGACGCGGTGAAGAGCAGCTAGTGCAAATAGTTGAACTGATCTTCAGCGCTTCAGATCTAGCTCCAGCGGTTGATGCATTGATGCATTGATGCACGTTGAGGCCTTGAGGGTAAACACTCCCGTACATGCTCAGGCTATTTCAATTTCATTGCCTCCGTCCATCGCATTCACAGAGACTGGAATAGTAAAGCTTTTATCATCATTCCGACTCATCACCCCTCCAGAAACAACTCGAAATCAAGGGCCGTGACAATTGAAAGTGATCGATGTGATCATCGATCCCAAGTTCTCCGGCACTTCTCGATGCTGTGTGATTTACGCCTTTACTGGTACCCCATTTTTCAACTCCGAAACCTGCTTGACGGGTGATTATTAACCGGTGATTCTAGGGATTTTTCGTGTATTATAATAGGCAAACGTCTTACGTTCCTATATGCTGTCGTGCCTGCCATATTTTTGGTTCAAAGAATGAAAATCAGGCACAGGCACGATTCATGTCCAAATTGGACTATGAAAGGAGAGAAAAACAACTGAGGCACGCACAACTGGTGAAACATGGCCGCAAGTTTGGTTTATATCCAAAAGGAAGTGAGAGCTCTGATGATGGAAATTACTGGGACTGCCAGTGGGGATATTGAAGCCGTCGGAAGCTGTCCAAGAATTATTCCTGTGCCGAGTTCGACACCATACCTGGGTCACACAAACCTTCCACAATAACTGTGATAACGAGATCTTTATCATGGTAAATTCGATTGGGATACATGTTGGGGTAAAGAAGACAGCGACACGGAGGATGGAAAATATAAAAGTCCAAAACAAGAATGAAGCAGGAAGATCAAAGATGGAGAGTCCAGAGAGTAAGAGCTGCGAGGCCCAGCGAAACTGCTCCTCTAGGCTCTAACTATGTTGGCTATCATTGAGGAGAACCGTTGGATGTTTCCTCCCAGGTGTGTTGGAACTAGACGGCTCATTAAGAGGGGATGGTGATGGGAACACCCTGTGTCCCATCTCTCAGTGATTCATTCGTTGAGGGAATGAACATGAAAACATACAACTGAAGCGCATTCTTGTTGGGCGACAGATTTAGCTTTGTTGAAATCAGAAGTGTTGCAATGGCTTTTGAAGCATGCTCCAGTAGAGGCGACGATGGTTTGATTCTTGCACAAGCATTGAAGTATTTGAGTATCTGTTGGTTGCGCACTGCAAGGGGAAGCGTCGGCTATCGCAACGCAATTGTCCGTACACGCTACGAAGACAGTTCATTTAGCGAAAGGATCACCAGGAATGGAGGTGATACGAACATGGCAAGGGATTGGGATCGGGATTATTACGGGGATGAAGTTCGAGAAATGCAGCGGACACCGCTCCAATGAGTAAGAAGAGGCTGAGGAAAGCACGCATTATGGGATGTCGCGTTGGAGGAGTAAGAACTTCTTGAAGAAAGTTAAGCAAGGAGGCTAGGATGGACGACCTTGAAGAGATGGAACGTCATTTTATATGTTTGCGGCTAGGAGCAGGGGGAACTGCAAATGAAACAGGGCGGTCGATAAAACCGAATGATATTGATTGAGGGTGTCAGCTGATGCGTGGCATGGCGCTCTGGTGTCGTGATGATGACACGCTGATAATAGAGCCTGGCACATCGAGTGCGTTCCTTAACTTCCTTTTGCACGGTTTTTACACGTGGCATGGCCTAATGACTCTAATCCCATTGCGCTGGCTGGAAAATTGTGCATTTGCTGACAGGCGTAGCTCGCGCGCTGGGTGGCGTCTATCACTGGTTGACATTTATTGAAAGTAGAGAGGTCACTGCCTTGTGCCCGAGATGGCCGGCGTAATTTTCTAAATGACTTGCGCCGGTTTCTTTTGGGTGATATCTGTAATAAAATAATGAAAATGGCCTTATGCCAAGCCCATCAAGCATTGGCTGGAATTACACTGTGAGCGTCAGATTGATTGGTGACTTGTTAGAAAGGTGATCAAGCTATCAAGGTTCGGCGCTTCGGCTACTGTTCACCTCTATCTGTTCAATCAGGACGCCTCGGTCAGTGATACCGATCGTGTCTCTTGGTTCCTCTCACAAAATTAAAGTCTACTATTTATGCGATCCCTCTCACATCACATCACGTCGGCTGTGATATAAGATAGCTCTGTACTAGATAAGCGATGCTACTAAGTTAGGAAAACAGATAACGTGCGCCCTTAAATGCAGTAAGAAAACAAAATAAATTGCAGTGCTGTAGTCACAGCTGTGTTGTTCTGGGTACGGGTATAAGTTGGGTACGCCTGAAATAACAGTCCGAGCCCCCTCACATGACTCACGGTTTATCAAATTGTGCCAATTGGCCCCCTAAATTGGCGCGCGCACCCACTTATTTTTTTTGATCCGCCTTTCCCGGCGTCTCCGAGGGAAACGTGCCGCGTATGCATTACCTAATCTCTGCTGTCCCTGGGGTTCGGCCTTGCAGAGAAACTGAGAAAGTATTGAACGTGCGTAAATGTATGAGTGTTCGTCCTGCACCCACAGGAACGGTCGCCGTGGGCGTGATTAGATATTTCCAATACGTCTCCCACGGTGAGTTGTTGTTGGGCGTCCCGTAGTCTTCCGAGTCTCATGTCCTCGGATTTTATTTCTTTCCCTTCAGGGCCTTCACAAATCCAATGATCAAATCTGCCTCACCATGGCCAAGGTAGCCTTAACCAAGTGCCCTAAAAAATGCAAATGATAGGAGATTTTGATGACTGTGCCAATGCCCTCTGGACTCTTTATGGGAAGTTTGCTACGACGAAGCCCGTATCCAAACAGTGAAAGACGATGTAGATGGTATTCCCATATTCGTGAGTTCCTATTCTTATATCCGTCTCTCAGGCTGTCGCATACTCAATCGCCCTCATTCATTGTGTCATAGGCTGGTTTATTCTCTGCTGCCCTTACCACGTTCATTCTTAATAGCGTTCAGAATCTACAACCAAGTCCCGCTCAACAGACTGCGTACTAGGTACAACAGAACGTCGCACTACTCGCACAAAACTCTCAAGAAATTTCCTCCATCATACCACAAGTCGCAATTCCTCCCATTCCCGTGCCCGCTTTTCCTGCTTTCAAACCGTTGTCGTCCGACATTCGCGTGAACGTTTTCTGGTTCATGGCACTCATCTTCAGCCTTTCCACCTCGCTTCTTGCGATACTCGTTCAACAATGGGTTAGCGATTATATGCACGTCTTCCAGCGGTACGGTGATCTGTTAAAGAGTGCTCGGCTGCCCCAATAGTTGTACGACGGCTCCGAGGGCTGGTACATGCCTGTGCTGGCAGTAGCTATACCTGCTCTACTCTACGTATCCCTCTTCCTATTCTTTTTAGGGCTTATCAACCTTTGATTGAAGATCAACACGACTGTTTCCGTGGGCACCACAGTTCCAATCGGTGTAATCTTTCTGCTCTATGTCTTCAGAACAATTACACCAGTGATATACCCGCAGTCACCCTACCAGAATTCATTTACAGTATTGATCTGGCATGTGGTGCAGAGGTTGCATGGGCGGAGATACAGGCATCGGGGCTCGACCGGACAGATGTAACTTGCAATGGAAGAGACAGAGTCGCGGGAGGAGAGGGACAAAGCTGCGATTCGGTGGCTAGTCAGTACCATGACGGAGGACGCGGAAATGGAATCGTTTGCGATGGCGATCCCTGGCTCTTTCAACACAGAATGGGGCGTCAAGGTGTGGAAAGCGATGATAGACAACGAGAACGAGACCGCAAGTCTTTTGTCACCCGACCCTGTCCCGGAGCGTATCAGCACCGCCTGCAACATATTTCGTCCCATCTTATCCTTGATCAGGATGTCAAGCGCGTCAAGTGCCCATGCGCCCATGGCCAGACCACTATCACACCGGCACACAATCTAGCGCCACATCTTTCCACTAGTCGCCCAGGCCCAACTTCCGTTCTCACTCCCGTTCAGGGAGGCTATACAGTTCGCGAGCTAAGCAGGCGCCTAGCTCGCTTGTTGGAGCCATGCAATGATCGTGGCCGTTTTGCGAACGAGGAATTATGCAATTATGTCGCAAACGGACATGTGCATGTGTCCAGACCTCAGCATTACTTGTCTGTGCAAATGCCAAACTGGGCTGGCTTGCGGACATTGGGAAATTGCTTGAAGATGTCAGCAGAATCAAGAGCATCTACTACATAAATTCGATGGAGGACGATGACGAGGATCAATCATTCATCGTACCCTGGACCTGCCTTTCAATCATGGCCATTCAAGTAACGTTGGGTGACGAATCGTTACGGGAGCACTCAAGAACCGCTGTGTTGGCCTTTGCGCGCTTGCAAAGTCAAGAAGGCACCCGCGACGACCAGGCGCTGAGGAATGCACAACAGCTCGACAGGGATATTAATGATGTATGGGGGATTGTCTACCACTGCCTACGTCAGTCACTCTGCGTTATCAGAGGGCTATTTTGGGAACCAGAGGAGCGTTCAAGGGCAAGGGAGAACTTACGCAATCTTGAATCACAGATCGCTCCGCTTGAACGCATCGGTATCGAAGCCGATGCTATTGCTGATCGCGCGGAACACCTCGAGGCATGCATGCATGCATCACCGATGCCTAGAGGATGTACAAACATTCGATTGGCACTCAGAAAGTTATTCTTGAAATTTTTTGCTACGTGGCTGTGCGACCCTGTCGAGTGGATTCGCATTCCCTCATCGGTTCAACTATTCTCTTTTCAAGTCCCGAGGTTGGTCAGGAACCTCTGAGTCTGCATTCCGCTTCCGGTTTTCCGTTTCCAAGTCCCATCGCTAGCGAACTATTGGCGCTACTGCGTAATATGCTCGCAGGCCAGACAGGCCCACATATCGACCGGGCAGTGGAGAGGCTCCGCGCTGCTCGTACCCAGTTGTGCGATGATTTACGTGATAGACATGGGGGGTTCTTGGAGGGCGTGTTAGAAGTCATTTCTGTCTCGCGAGCGCCTTCTGTCGTGCCGCCATCTCCCTAATCGTTTTATTGCATAGAACTTCGTACCTATCTCAAACCTCTTTTATGTTGACACGAGCCAGAGGTAGATACAGGTAGAGGGATGCTGTCCTCTCATTTATGCTAGCGTTCTTCCCGAATACTTCCTTGTATTTCCAGATTCAGACATTGGATGTCCCAGAGATACTCGGAAGCTTGATCGCTGACTAAACCACCCCGTACGCCAATTCTAAGGAGAGAATGGGCGGCAGGACCATGACTTGGACATGCTCCGCATGAAGGATTAGCCGTGCCCACGTGCCCTCGCCACCAAATGCATGGCGGCCATGGCCATGTCTCACATTTCTGAGTATCCATGATCTTCCGAGTATCCATGATCTCACGCTCGGAGGGGATTGCATGCCAAAGGTTCGAGATTAATTGTCAACGGTAAGGTAGTGCCTGTCTTTCGAGAAGTAAATGGACGCGGTGAAGAGCAGTCAGTGCCGCAGATAGTTGAACTGATCTCCAGCACTTCAGATCTAGCTTCGGCGGTTGATGCACGTTGATGCACTGATTAACCGGTGTGTCCTCACTATATGCTGACGTGCCTGCTATATTTTTGGTTCAAAAAATGAAATTAATGAAAATCAGGCACAGGGATGGCTCATGTCCAAATTGGACCATGAAAGGAGAGAAAGACAACTGAGGCACGCACGACTTGCGAAACATGGCCGCAAGTTTGGTTTATATACAAAAGGAAGTGAGAGCTCTGATAATGGAAATAACTGGGACTGCCAGTGGGAATATTGAAGCCTTCGGAAGCTATCCAAGAATTGTTCCTGTGCCGAGTTCGACACCATACCCGGGTCATACAAACCTTTCACAATAACTGTGATAACGAGATCTTTATCATGGTAAATCATATTGGGGTAAAGAAGACAGCGACACAGAGGATGGAAAATATAAAAGTCCCAAACAAGGACGACGGGACATTAAGAAGAACGAAGCAGGAAAATCAAAGATGGAGAATCCAAAGAGTATTAAGAGCTGCGAGGCCCAGCGAAACTGTGCCTCTAGGCTCTAACCATGTTGACTATCGTTGGAGAGCATCGTTGGATGTTTCCTCCCGGGTGTGTTGGAACTAGACGGCTCGTTAAGAAGGGACGGTGATGGGAACACCCTGTGTCCCATCTATCAGTGATTCATTCGTTGAGGGAATGAATATGAAGACATACAACTGAACCGCATGCTTGTTGAGCGGCAACTTTAGCTTTGTTGAAATCTGCAGTGCTGCAGAGGTTTTTGAAGCATGCTCCAGTAGAGGCAATGATGGTTTGATTCTTGCACAAGCATTGAAGTACTTGAGCATCTGTTGGTTGCGCTCCGCAAGGGGAAGCGTGGGCTTGCATAAGGCAACTTTCCGTACACGCTACGAAGACAGTTCAGTTAGCGAAAGGATCACTAGGAATGGAGGTGATACGAACGTGGGAAGGGTTCGGGATTGGTATCATTACGCGGATGAAGTTCGATAAATGCAGCGGACACCGTCCCAATGAGTAAGAAGAGGCCGAGGAAAGCACGCATTATGGGATGTCGCGTTGGAGGAGTTGGAATTTCTTGAAGAGAATTGAGCAAGGAGGTTAGGATGGACAACCTTGAAGAGATGGAACGTCATTTTATATGTTTACGGCTAGGAGCAGGAGGAACTGCAAATGACAATTGACAAAGGGCGGTCAATAAAACCGAACGATATTGATTGAGAGTGTCAGCTGATGCACGGCATGGTGTTCTGGTGTCGTGATGATGACACGTTGATAATAAAGTCTGGCACATCAAGTGCGTAACACCCAAGACCATGACACCTGAGGTCTGAGTCATCGTCCGTGACTCGTTCGTTTTGCGCGTTTTTTACATGTGGCACGGCCTAATGACTCCGACCCCATTGCGCTAGCTGGAAAATTGTGCTTTTACGGACAGGCATAGCTCGCGCGCTGGGTGGCGTCTATCACTGGTTGACACTTAATGAAAGTAGAGAGGCCACTGCCTTGTGCCCGAGATGGCCGGTGTAATTCACTAAATGACTGCGCCGGCTTCTTTTGGATGAGACCTATAATAACGAAAATTGCCTCAGGCAAAGCACGCCAATCATTGGGTGGAATTGCACTGTGAGCGTCAGATTGGTGACTTGTTAGAAAGTTAGAAAGATGATCAAGGTTCGGCGCTTCGGCTAACTGTTCACCCCTATCTGTTCAATCACTGTCACGTGACGTACACCCTCGGTCTCTTGTTCCTTCAAAACAGCCATTTTCATAATTAGGTTTTAATTCTGCATGTGTGTAAGCGCGCCTCTGTTTGTAGTAAATAGCTGAAAATGGAAAGCTGGGTGATGTTTCGAGTCAGAGTCGGGCTGAATGTGCCTTTGGATGAGAAATGACGCAATCACACAGCTGCTCCGCCTGAGGCGGAGTAAGTGGTGTTGGTGTTCACCCCCGACTCTGACTCGAAACAGCGCCCAGCTTTCCACTTTCAGGTGTTTGCCATTTATGCGATCCTCTCACATCACGCTGGCTGTGATAAGATAGCTCTGTATCAGATAAGCGATGCTAAGTTAGGAAAACAGATAACGTGCGCCCTTATTGTGTTTTTCAGTGAAGTTGGCGGAGGTTGAATTTTCTCAAAAAAAGTAATCACCCAAATGAAAGTGCATATCTCAATGAATACACATCGGAATTACACCGGAGGGACAGTGTTTGAACCGCAGTGTTCAGCGGTATCAAGCAATTATAGACCGAAGCCAGGAAAAAGTGAATCTAAATTTCTGGTTTTTCGCATTGGGAGCCAATGCGATATCATATTTTGGTCATTGATCGATTTGGTAACACACTTTTTCGCCCTCGGTCCATAATTTTCTGATACCGCTGAATGCTGCAGTTCAAATTCTGTCCCTCTGGTGTGATTCCGATGCGTCTTTGTCGAGATATAATACTTTTATTGTGCATTACTTTTTTTGAAAACAATTTGAGCTCCGCCAACTTCACTGAAAAAGACAATAAATGCAGTAAGTAGTTCACAGCTGTACCTCGAAATTTGTGCTCAATCACTTTCCAAAATAATAGGCCGAATCGACGGGGTGTTGTCCGGGTACGGATATAGGAACGCCTGAAATACCCGAACAGTCCCCTCATCCACCGCGCTTCTTGCGATACTCGTCTAATAATGGGTTCGCAATTATATGCACGTCTTCCAGCGGTGCGGGGACCCGTTAAAGAGTGCCCGGCTTCGACAATATTTGTATGATGGTTCCGATGGCTGGTACGTGCCTACGCTGGCAGAGGGCGTACCTGGCCTGCTCCACCCGTCTCTCTTCTTATTCTTTATCGGACTTGTCGGCTTCGTGCTGAACATCAACACGGCCGTTGCTCTGAGCACCACAATTTCAATCGGCGTCATCTCTCTGTTCTACATTTTCACCATTTTCGCACCCGCACCCGTGATACTTCCGCAGTCACCATACCAGAATTCATTCTCTCGACTGATTTGGTGCGTGGTGCAGAGGGTACATGGACGGAGATACAAGGATAGGGATCCGAGCGGAGGATTGAAATCTGTGAGCTCAAACATGGCCGCAGGGAAAATGCAGCTCGCGATGGAAGAGACCGAGGAGCGCAAGGGGCGAGACGAATAGGTGATTCAATGGCTGGCCAATAACATGACGGAGGATGCGGAAATGGAGTTATTTGCTATGGCGATCCCTGGCTCTTTCAATATAGAATGGGGTATCAAAAGTATGGAAAGGGATCTCTGAAGGAATGGAGGATGATAGCAAGAGCGCAAACGGGAAACAACTTTCAATGGGACCACTCACGAACCTGTCAATCGATGCCGGCACTCCTGTCCCACCGTCTGTCCCGGTCCCACAGCACGTCACAGTCCTGCTTACAACCCGATCAAAGGGCCCACCCTGCGCTTGCTCAGGCTCCGGAGAGGCGATAACTCTGCCCCTGTCACAGACGATATTGACTTGCCACTGCATCCTATCAATCACCCTACTTCCCTCCAAAGAAACGATACTGTGCGAGATCTCAGTACGTTGAAGCCTTGTGGGTAAACACTACCGTACATGCTCAGGCTATTTCAATTTCATTGCCTCCGTCCATCGCATTCACAGAGGCTGGAATAGTAAAGCTTTTATCATCATTCCGACCCGTCTCCCCTCCCTCACAGAAACAACTTGAAATTAAAGGCCGTGACAATTGAAAGTGATCGATGATCACATCGACCCCAAGTCCTCCGGCACTTCTCGATGCTGTGTGATTTACACCTTTACTGGTGCCCCATTTTTCAACTCCGAAACCTGCTTGACGGGTGATTAACTGGTTATTCCGGTGATTTCTCGTGTATTATAATAGGCAAACGTTTTACGTCACTATATGCTGTCATGCGTGCTCTATTTTTGGTTTTAAGCATGAAAATCAGGCACAGGCACAGCTCATGTCCAAATTGGACCATGAAAGGAGAGAAAGACAACTGAGACACGCACGACTGGCTAAACATGGCCGCAAGTTTGGTTTATATCCAAAAGGAAGTGAGAGCTCTGATGACGGAAATTAGTGGGACTGCCAGTGGGAATATTTCAGCCGTCGAAAGCTGTCCAAGAATTGTTCCCGTGCCGCGTGCCGAGTTCGAAACCACTGGCATACCCGACGGGTCACACAAACCTTCCACTTGTTTCCACAATAACTGTGATAACGAGATCTTTATCATGGTAAATTCAATTGGGATACATGTTGGGGTAAAGAAGGCAGCGACACGGAGGATGGAAAATATAAAAGTCCAAAACGAGAATGAAGCAGGAAGATCAAAGATGGAGAGTCCAGAGAGTAAGAGCTGCGAGGCCCAGCGAAACTGTGCCTCTAGACCCTAACAATGTTGCCTGTCGTTGAGGAGCATCGTTGGATGTTTCCTCCCAGGTTTGTTGGAGCTAGGCGGCTCATTAAGAAGGGATGGTGATGGAAACATTCTGTGTCCCATCTAACTTATCAGTGATTCATTCGTTGAGGGAATGAACATGAAGACATACAACTGAAGCGCATTCTTGTTGGGCGACAGATTTAGCTTTGTTGAAATCAGAAGTGTTGCAATGGCTTTTGAAGCATGCTGCAGAAGAGGCGATGATGGTTTGATTCTTGCACACGCATTGAAGTATTTGATTATCTGTTGGTTGCGCTCCGCAAGGGGAAGAAGTGTGGACTTGCATAAGGCAACTGTCCGTGCATGCTACGAAGCGGTCGAAGCCAGTTCAGTTAGCGAAAGGATCAACTAGGAATGGAGGTGATACGAACATGGGAAGGGATTGGAATGGGGATCATGACGAGGATGAAGTTCGATAAACGCAGCGGACACCGCCCCAATGAGTAAGAAGAGGCCGAGGAAAGCACGCATTATGGGATGTCACGTTGGAGGAGTAAGAACTTCTTGAAGAGAGTTGAGTAAGGAGACTAGGATGGACGACCTTGAAGAGATGGAACGTCATTTTATATGTTTGCGGCTAGGAGCAGGGGGAACTGCAAATGAAACAGGGCGGTCAATAAAACCGAATTGACATTGATTGAGGGTGTCAGCTGATGCGTGGCATGGCGCTCTGGTGTCCTGATGATGACACACTGATAATAGAGTCTGGCACATCGAGTGCGTTCCTTTTGCGCGTTGTTTACATGCGGCACGGCCTAATGACTCTAATCCCATTGCGCTAGCTGGAAAATTGTGCGTTTACTGACGGGCGTAGCTCGCGCGCTGGCTGACGTCTATCACTGGTTGACACTTAATGGAAGTAGAGAGGTCACTGCCTTGTGCCCGAGGCCCCGAGATGGCCAGTGTAATACACAAAATGATGCGCCAGCTTCTTTTGGATGAAACATGTAATAACGAAAATTGCCTCAGGTTAGCATTGGCTGGAATTACACTGTGAGCCGTCAGATTGGTGACTTGTTAGAAAGACGCAAGGTTCTGCGTTCGGCTAACTGTTTGCCCCTATCTATTCAATACCTGTCACGTGACGGATACCTCGGTCATGTCTCTTGGTCACTCCTCTCTGGGTAAGAGATGCTACTAAGTTAGGTAAACAGCTAACGTGCACCCTTAAATGCAGCTAAATTGCAATGCTGTAGTCCACAGCCCACAGTTGTACCTCGAAATTTGTGCTTAATCATTTTCCAAATAAATTTATAATAGGTCAAATCGACGGGTGACGGGGTGTTGTCCGGGCACGGGTTAGGTACGCCTGAATACCCGAACGGTCCTCTGACATGACTCACGGTTCTGCATGAGGTGACCGTGTCAAATATGCCAATTGGCCCTAGTGAGTGAGTACAGTAGTAAATTGGCGTGACCTCGTCGCGCGCGCCCACTTTTTTTTTTGATCCGCCCTTCAATTCCCGGCGTCCCCATCTGTCACCAAATGATCAAATCGTTGGGGACGCCGGGATTTGGTGACAGAGGCCTCGAGGGAAACGTGCAGTGTATGGCTGTATGCATTACCTAGTCTCTGCTGTGCCTGGGGTTCGGCCTTGCAGAGAAAGTATTGGAAATGCGTAAATACATGAGCTGATGGCCCATTCATCTTAGAATGGAGCTGTCTGCCAAAATATGCCAAAATAATCGCTTAACAAAGCGATCTGACGGCTTAGGCCCCAGCCCCAGAAGGCCAAAGCGAAGCTGAATCAGTAGCCACGTTCAAATATGAACCGCGACTTTCACAGTTCGTGGTTGGGGCTCATCACGTGAGTTCTATTT
>QLPC01006113.1:0-25258 GCA_003314055.1 Lactifluus hygrophoroides | reverse complement strand
GGTGGAAAATCCTACCAAGCCGTATGTGTTATCACTGGAAAGATAAGATCGTATATATATATTTATATGAGCCGAGGCGCCTGACTTGGACCTGGCCGCCGTTGACATCGACTGTTCCAGGCCAGGCAAGCGGCAGATGCCCGGCAGGGCTGCGTCCCTCAATTATTCCCTCATCTATCTTCTTGTGCAGTCCCGCTACAGTACTAAAGCCAACAAGGTCATGCTTACAATGACCCGGTTGGGTTATCACCCACGTGCACACGGCAACAAAGTCACCCGCCAGGCCGCGGGCGGGAGGAGTATTACTTGCCGAGGCGACTCGGATCCAGCGAGTGCATAAGGGCATCCTTGCAGGGGACCAGGCGCACAGATGAAGCAAGACCAGGGGAGCTGCAGGGCTACCTCAGGTACCCGCAAGCGGCGTTGCGAGACAAGTGCTCAGCGCGCTCAGCGCCTACCGTGACAGTAGGGCCTGAACCCGAAGGTGGGCGGAACCGAGGACAGTAGGGCCCGCAGGGTCAGGGTGTGCTGCAGGGCCATATCAGGCACGCGCAAGCTGGTCACAAGGCACGTTCTATTCTATTCGATTTATAGTCCCGCTGTGGAGCATGCGCAGCAGTTCTCTTAGCTGCCTTCTGGGGTTGGATGGGCGGTCGCTCCTGCCAACGCCACCTCTTCCACCGTTCTCTCGTACTTCTCTCGTCCTCAAGTACGTGTCGTGTTCGGTTCCTGTGAGCTGATTTCTTATGCAAGTTTGGACGTCGATATCTTCTCATCCGCGTGTTTTGTCTCACACCTCTCGGTTTCGTCTCTGGTGCCGTACGACTCTTTCTCCCATTATCATCCCAATCCACCACATTGTACGGTTACCGTCAATACTCTGTGCGAAGGCGGGTCTTGGTGCAGCTGGCCGCAATCCAAGCGTAATTGCTAGAGACACTACCGCTTATTGCTCTTCCCAACATCCTTTATGTTCAAGTTCTCATCGAGATCTCATTACACAACTTGCACAACAAACCAACTCCGGTTGGACCTCAAGTCCAGTTAACAGTAAGTTTAAGCCCACATAGCTTCTTTTTTTGAAACATGCAACACATCGATGAGCAAGTGGAGTCCACCTAACATTTAAGATATCGAGAATATCTCGTGATGATACAACGAGGACACCGCAATATAACTTAAAGTTTATCGGATCGGAGCAGACCAGTATAAGATCCAAGCGTTCAGTCCATTCCATTGTTCCCCCGTCACAGTACTACAATTCTTCCGTTTCTGAAACCCCCATGGACTCGAAGCTTTTAAGGTTAGTCACGCGACCGCGATACCATTTGAGCTTCCCGGTGACCATATTATAAAGCGATTCACAATCATCAGGTGCTAGGGTCGACGGCGATGGCAAACAATGGCGTGCCATCTGATGTTGGGAAATCGTGAAGGGCCAGTGAGTACGTTGACGTGGTCAACATCGGCAACTTCCAATCCTGCAGTGCTTCAGTCACGGGGATAGGTCTTCGAACCTGTGCTCGTCTCTGATCTTCATCGATTCATCCATAGTGACAACCGGCCCAGGTTCAAGTTCTTCGTCCATCCATCTCCCTCAAGAGGCGTGCCTCGTCTTCAAGCTCGCGCTCGGGGTCCTCCGCGCGTTGCCGGAACTACAGCTTGAAAGGCCTCCATCTTCTTGACCCGCTTCCGCAGCTGCTCCAGCCTGATTCTTCTGGCGTCACCCACCGCTGTTCTTTGACCCTCCGTCTACCGGTCTCAGCATCCTCGAGATTCCACCTGACTAAGAGCCCTGCCGCCACTCTGCGAGACTGATTTGGGCCAGGTTACCGGCCGCCCGTCTGAGGACGTCATGGTCCCTTCTTGCTCCTCCTTCATCTGCCAATCCTCTATCTCTCAGGGGAGCTTTGGAATGTCGGGGGCAGCGGGTACCTCGTTTTCATGATGTGGAGCATATTCGCACTGAGCCGCCCATATTCGAGTCCGAATCGGACTAATTGGCTGATGATTCCGTCTCCACGTTGCCTTCCTTACATTTGGGGGTCGGGGTCGGGAGCTTACTAGGCGCTTCCTTGTACTCAATGATAATATGGTCACATAGCTTCGATCGGGGGGGATTCAAACAAGTTAGCAAGGATGAGGGTAAGAGTGTGTGAGAGTTGGAAGTTCTGAAAAGTGAGCAAACTTGTGCTGACTCTCATTCAAGCCTTATTGCTTGTATCGTGACCACCATACTGCGGAGATTGGGAGGTGCGTCAGCTATATGTACGTTGTAAGCACAATCTCGCTTTTTCGATCTGGTTGTCATTGGCCTTCGTTGTGAATGAATATAATGAGTATTTGTGGCTTGAGTCTGAAGTCAAACTTCCCTCAGATTAAGACATCCCCGTGACTCATCGACAAAAGCACGTCGTTGGTCTCGGCCTTTGCGCCATCACCAATCTTGGCCATCAGCCCTGAGCCTACCCCCGTCGCACAGCACGACGAAAACCTGTGCAAGCTTCTGAAAGGGGAAAACTAGAGTTCGCTCCTCCTATTAAGTATTTAATATTCGATAACTAAAATGTCACAACACTGTACGACAGAGTCGACCAGATAACACCGCACGCTCATATCTCTACATGCACGTCTCTGAGTCTTCATCATGGGAGTGATTGGAAGAAATTCCCTTGTAGGCAAGTTTGCGCAATTCGACATGAACGACGACAAAATTTGTCTCAGGCTTTACCTGATAACATATTATCCCTTTGAGTGACGACCGCGGTTCTACTTACCGTTCTCAGACAATTTACCATCGAGTGCGCACACTAATGCAGTACCTCGAAAAAAATATGGTGGCGTTGTTGAGTAGAGAAATGTAAGGGGTACACCTAATACGACCCCTCAAAACTGGGAGAGGCCATGAGCACCTCAACCAATGATATTAATGATATAATGATAACTACACTGGATGCTCGCAAAAGAAAAGAGGTTACGCACTTTCATAATCATGTTATTCATAAGAGCATCAACCACTGCCAGGATTTCAGTGACTGTCCATTGTGCCTTCTCCCAGGTGAGTCTGTCCAACCTGTGTTACATAGGCTAGACAGACTCACTCGAGACAGGGTTACCAGCAGTACGTCGACATTGCCCTCGACAAATCGGCCCTTCTACACCTCTTTCCGTGTTATCCTGACTTGAGGGAGGGGTATAGGCAAGAGTGAGCTTAATGGACTTTGGAGCGTTCTTACTTAAGGGAAGCTGTGGTGGATGGGCGGCTGCACATGGTCAAAGTGTCACCATGTCACCGAGAGAGGGTGTCATCGCACTTACAATAAACATCGACTTGAGCACACTTACTAGTATGTCTCCTTGAGCATTCTTACAAACTATTCGAGGATCTCTCCTAGAACGATGGGAGCTGTAGTGTGCAGTGATCGAGGAGGGGTCGCTGGCGTTTCACCGTGCGTCGCCAAAGAAGAGGACGTAAAGCAATTCAGCCATTATCTTCGGTTGCAATTATTCCTGTCGTAGCTACAAGCTATAGCGTAGCGGTCGTCGGTCGAGGCGTCGAAGAAATTCACGATGCATTTAATTAGAGTGTGGCCCATCGACTGATATCAGCTTCTGCAGGTAGCGTTGAGCGGCGGCGGAAGAAGGATGCGACAGCGGGGTTCAAAATTATATCTGCGCGCCAAAAACAGCCGCTCGGTGTTGTGATCATGTCTCAGCCTGGCAGTACAGAATGTTACATGTTACAGCTTTTGCATAATTGTAGACAGGTTTCAAGTGGAGTACGCCTTTGTTTGGATGACAGACAGAGTTTACCAGGCCGCTGTGGTCATCAACCGACGACCGCCATCCCCAACCACGGATCTTCATCGTCAACTGTATTTAAGGGCCCAGTAACATGTGGTACGGTTATGGTCGCCGCAATGCCTTATATCGAAGCGATCCCCGCCAGCTTGGTCAGCATCAGCCCGACACCTGGTCACTCGAAACAGCGCCCACTACAAACAGACAGAGGCGCACTAGAAACATGCTACAATTATGCAAACAGCTGTAACATAACAGATCCGAAACTTTTATAGTACAGTAAGAATACAGTGGCGTGATGCCATGATTAAAACAATACGACCAACCCTCTCTCCAGTCAGGGAGAGCACTGATGGAAACGTCGACACTGTCAATGTCTGGGTGGGAAAGTTAGGAAATACTATCCCTCACCCCATCAGTCGACACTTGCTTATATCTAGCTCAATTCTTCATGTATGCCTAAGATATTTGAATGGCGACTTTCTTATTTTATGGAGACCCCACAGTCCAAAAATCAGAGAAATTGGGAAAGTGTTTGAGGAGTCCCATTTTTCAGAAGTTGTAACGAAAAGTCACGCGTGCCGACATCTGCCGAAACGGAGTTGGTATCTGCCCACTATCCGGACGCAACACAAGCGAAAAGATGATCTTATCACTTATCACTAGCTGTGCTCTGTCTATGTCTAGAGGGCAATGCTAGCCCTGCCGAAAATGCATAGTTTGCAGGACTTTTTGGCCGCCGCTGTCCCACAACCACCAGTACTTAATTCTATATTCCCTAGATTACAAACCGCTTTTATTGCTTCAACCCTCAGTCGCACTACCTACATAACTTAACTACCTCCAAAACCAATCGCGCGTGCTCACACGAGTGCTCAAAAATCAAATTGCTGAGTTTAAATTGACCTGTAGTGACAATATGTGACAAGGACCCTGACTGATGGGTGCCCCTGTTGACTGATGCCCCTGTCGACTGATGGGTGGTGAGGGATATATAATATTAAGTTATTGACCGACGCTTGGAGCAAACAATTTACCAAATAGTGGTCTGTATCACATCATGTCGCTCACAATCATGAAGCAGGCCATTACATGCCGACGGACACAGCACGGGCCATGGAAGATCAGACGGTCTCTAGCCCGGGGATTCTCTTCGACGCGTCGAATCCCCTGCTTCCACATCGTCTTTTTTCTCAGTGTATCACGTAAGGCTATCAATTGCTGCCAGGTTTTCCCCACAAACAAAAAGGTGTCAAACTTGCTTCCACTGTCGTGGCACCTGCAGGGTCGTCGTGCCTGAAATTAGTGAAGCGCGCTGTATTTGCATCATCGTACGTTTCAAGTACCGTTGGCAGGACCCTCGGACTGGTCTCAGTATCTGATCAAGCTACTCCATGGCGCTCCATGCTCCCGCATCGGCCCTATACTTCATTTAGACTCAATGATGCATGACCTATCTTGCTCTCGGGTAGTGCCTGTTTTACTCATCCTACCCTCTTCAGTCAAAGATCTGATGACCCAGGCTATGATCACAAAACTGGATTGTAACGAGCCTTTCCGTTTTCCACCGTTTAACGTGTCTTTTGGGTACAAAACAGGACAGGCTTGTACGCTTTCCTGATTACCCATGTATAAAAGGAGAGTATGGGCCTGTGGATGTTGTGATCAACCCATCATCTCTCAATTCCAGCGACAACCCCGACTTCTCCCAAGTCTACACCATTAAACTCACCAATGGATTCTTTTGCTCTCTTCTCCATCACTTCCGAGTCTGCGTCCGACTTTCCCGAGTCTGGACCTGCGATCCCAGTTAACGCCGATGGCAGTTCCGGGACCTGGAACTGCCTCATTGCCTAGATGGCATGAGATGCCCGTTCCAACATTGCCATGACGATTGCCCGTACGTTCACTCTTTTCGGCCTTTGCACTTTTAACATAGAACACGTTCTGATACCCCCATACCAGAATCTATGCCAGCGCCTCCTGATTGCGGTATCCTTCGACTTCTATTCACCCCGTGTTCCCACCTTCCGCCTTGTGCGTGTGGGAAATGTTCAATATGCCTTTTGTATAATACAGCCCTGTTCTGTCCTTCCCTACACCACCGCCTGTGCCACCTGTCATCCATTATCGTTCCACCTTTTCAAGGAACGGCTAGCTCTTGTGCTTCATTTGGCACGTTGTTGTGGTAGTGTAGTCAAACAGAGGTTCACTTTTACTATTAAACGCATTCCAAATGGGCGAGTGGCACTCAAGAAGGTACGAAAGTGTGCGTGCGATCAGCGCTCAGCACTACAGTGACATGATCCATTACCAGCCAGATCGGGCTCCCAACGCTGATATTAGATATCGATATCTAAATAAGGCGGGCGGTGCAAAGTTCCGAGGCATGGCACTGAGATAGTACTGCACGAGTGGGGTTGGGATTGTGCTTGCCTGCGACCTGATTAGCCAAAAAGTGAAATCATTTACTAGTTCCTCAGCCATAGAAAAGTTCTGATACGAACAGAGGTTATAAAATAGGAAAAGCCAAATATAGAGACAAAATTTTTGACTTTATAACCTTTTTGACTTGAGAAAAGCTTAAATAGTGAGAAAGTCCGAAATTTTTTGTCGTTTTGCTGATGGGCCTAGAACAACGACTGGTTTGATATTTATGCATATTTATGGCTTGACCTTCAAGTTATGAGACTTTCTAGCAGACACTTGCACGGTACCTGGGATTAGCTTGAATAGGAGAAAATTGGGGGCTCAGCTTTGTTCCAACGAATTCCAATAAAGTGTTGAGAGCCTCGGGCTTCCGAGTCACAGGATCCCGGAGAACAACTTGAAGATGTCTTTCAGCTGTCAATGTAAGCTACAAAGAGAAGGAGAATACAGTCGACGGCAATACAGCGAGAACGAAGCTATAGCAAGACAAGAGAGCGACTCTATCCCTTTGATCATCAGGGTAACTACTATGCCTGATCTACCTTTCGGCCAGACCCACCTTTCGGCTAGTCACAGCTTTGTCACGGATGAGTTTGATGTATATTCAAACTCCGCCGTACCCATGTGAGGACTGGCTGGCTCAAGCACTCAGCGACTCAGCGCTAAGTGAAACTCCGATTCGGAAGGGATCACGCAGCGTGACATTGACTGAAATTTTGGCCACCTCTTCCTTCATCAATTCACTTATAAAAATACATGGAACATATACATTAGACTATTTTAAAGCTATCGTCAAAGTTTGGTGTGCATAGGTGGTGTCTGTCGCAAGAAATTCGAGGTGGCCGAAAGGTGGGTCAGGCATAGTATTATACTATCCCACCAATTGCGTTACACGTGACCGCGTCGAGTACCACCTATTACGCCAGCTTGTAACGGCGAACGAGTGAACATATTGTCGAACATTGTCATTAAATTCGCTCCGACTACGTTTCAGATAACAAAACACAAAGGCGCGTGGCACAATTCTGTAGAGGAAATGCCCTGATGCCAGCCGGATTTACGGATACTGCCACGTCTGCGAATGATTCAATTTCTGACACCACAACTCTCTGGCTCAAAACATACCCGATCTGGTAGGTAACAATATACAGATTACCGGCTAAATGCCGTTCGACTTGCTTTCGACGTGCTCACAATGGTCAAGTGAAGATCACCTGGTGCGTTTGGCTACATTTCAAACGCTTCGATTAGAGCGGCTGGGGTTTGTCCGGGTCGTTGGTTTGGACCACTATTGACACCGGAGATGACCGCATCAGTCCCAATTCCCATCAGTATCCAAGGTGCAGAAGTTACAAATGAATCGTCAGGTGCTAGGGTCGATGGCGATACAATGGCGTGGCCACCTGATGTTGGGAAATCGTGAAGGGCCAGTGAGTACGTCGACGTGGTCAACATCGGCAATTTCCAATCCTGCAGTGCTGCAGGCACTAATACTGCCAGTCAATAATTATAAGTCCCACTCCTCCTTGCCACCATCCGACAATGTCTCAGTCGGTGTATAGGAGTATATTTGATAGGTCTCCGAACTTGTGCTCGGCTCTGATCTTCATCGGCCGCTTCATCGATGGTGAGAACCAGCCCAGGTTCAAGTTCTTCGTCCATCCATCTCCCTCAAGAGGCATACATCGTCTTCAAGCTAGCGCTCGGGGTCCTCCGCGCGTTGCCGGAACTACAGCTTGAAAGGCCTTCATCTTCTTGACACGCTTCCGCAGCTGCTCCCTGATTCTTCTGGCATCACCCCACTGCTGTTCTTCGACCCTCCGTCTACCAGTCTCAACATCCTTGAGATCCCACTTGACTAAGATCCCTGCCACCACTCTGCGGGACTGGTTTGGGGCCAGGTTACCAGCCACCCGCCCGTCTGAGGACGTCATGGTCCCTTCTTGCTCCTCCTTCATCTGCCAGTCCTCTATCTCTCAGGGGAGCTTTGGAATGTCGGGGGCAGCGGGTACTTCGTTTTCATGACGTAGGGCATGTTCGCACTGAGCCGCTGGGAGCTGTAGTGTGCAGTGATCGAGGAGGGGTCGCTGGCGTGTAAGGCTAGCGCCTCGGCTGCGCACAAAAGGCCACATTTGATCAATGCCACTCACGTCCGATCAATGCCACTCGCCGATCAATGCCACTCGACGAACAAAAGGCCACTTAATGCCACAAAGTATCATTTTCCCTTATCAGACTAGCCTCGATCTTTCGTTTCCTTGTTACTATGACTGCTTACTATACTACGATCGCTTTTTACGATACTTAGACCGCTTTGATCTCTTTATTGCTTACCTTACTTACCTCGATCGCCTTTGCCTCGCCATCATCTCCTTACTATACTTCGATCGCTTTACTTACTATCATCCCTTTACCACTATCGCCTCCTGCTTACTCACAATCCACTACTATCGCTTCTTACTCATACCTACCACCACGTTTCCTAGCCTATTGTCTGTCTCTCTTGTATTTAAACTCGGGTTTCTTGTGCTCTAAAATGTATGGAACCTCAGTGTTCTTTCCTCCTCCAAATTCCCTGTGCGATTTCTAAGTCCCTTGCGATCTAAGTTCCCTGCGTCTTCAAATCATCTCAGCTAGCTCTCGAAGTCATCGCGTTGACTCAGATCTAGTTCTCCTTGTCATTATCTCCCTTATCTCTCTGTCTACGACTCTTGGACCTTTGTCCACTCGCAGCACACTCGATTATCTACAGGCGTTTCACCGTGCGTCGCCAAGGAAGAGGATGTAAAGCAATTCAGCCATTATCTTTGGTTGCAATTATTCCTGTCATGGCTACGAGCTATAGCGTAGTGGTCGTCGGTCGAGGTGTCGGAGAAATTCACGATGCATTCAACTAGAGTGGGGCCTATCGACTGATATCAGCTTTTGCAGGCAGCGTTGAGCGGTGGCGGAAGAAGGATGTGATAGCGGGGTTCAAAATTATATCTGCGCGCCAAAAACAGCCGCCGGGTGTTGTGATCGCAGTCTCAGCCTGGCAGCACAGAATGTTACAGCTTTTGCATAATTGTAAGTTAGACAGGTTTCAAGTGGAGTGCGCCTTTGTTTGGATGACAGACAGAGTTTACCAGGCCGTTATGGTCATCAACCGATGACCGATGACCACCATCCCCATCCACGAATCTTCATCGTCAACTGTATTTAAGGGCCCGGTAACATGTGGTTCGCCCAATTTCAGCGACAACCCTGACTTCTCCCAAGTCTACACAGTTAAACTCATCAATGGATTCTTTTGCTCTCTTCTCCATCACTTCCGAGTCTGCGTCCGACTTTCCCGGGTCTGGACCTGCGATCCCAGTTAACGCCGAAGATGGCAGTTCCGGGGCCGGCAACTGCCTCATTGCCTAGATGGCATGAGATGCCCATTCCGACATTTCCATGATGATGCATGATGCATGATGGCCCGTACGTTCACTCTTTTCAGCCTTGCGCTTCTAAGATAGAACCCGTTCTAATACTCCCATACCAGAATCTATGCCAGTGCCTCCTGATTGCGGTATCCTTCGACTTCCATGATATTCACCCCGTGTTCCCACCTTCCGCCTTGTGCGTGTGGAAATGTTCAGTACATCTTTTGTTTAATACAGTCCTGTTCTGTCCTTCCCTACACCACCGCCTGTGCCACCTGTCATCCATTCTCGTTCTACCTTTTCAAGGAACGGCTAGCTCTTGTGTTTCGTTCGGCACGTTGTTGTGGTAGTGTAGTCAAACAGAGGTTCACTTTTACTGGTAAACGCATTCCAAATGGGCGAGCAGCACTGAAGAAGATACGAAGGTGTGCGGGCGATCAGCGCTTAGCACTACAGTAATATGATCCATTACCAGCCAGATTGGGCTCCCAACGCTGATATTAGATATCGATATCTAAAAAGGCGGGCGGTGCAAAGTTCCGAGGCATGTTGGGAATAGTGGTAATGAGATAGTACTGCACGAGTGGGACTATGCTTGCCTGCGACCTGTACTGACGTCAGGAAAAGACATAAAAGTTGTTTGGTTTCATAAAGTCATATAAAGTCACTATAAAGTCAGATTAGCCACAAAGTGAAAAGTCATTTACTAGTTCCTCAGCCGTAGAAAAGTTCTGATACAAACCATTACGAACAGTGGTTATAAAATAGGAAAAGCCAAATATAGAGACAAATGTTTTGACTTTAGAAAAGCTGAAAAAGTGAGAAAGTCCGAAATGTTTTTGACGTTTTGCTGATGGGCCTAGAACAACATCATATGATAATGACTGGTTTAACATTTATGCATACTAGCAGACACTTGCACGGCACCCTGGGAATAGCTTGAATAGGAGAAAATTGTGGGCTCATCTTTGTTCGACGCCGTCGAATTCCAACGGTGTTGAGAGCCTCGGGCTTCGCAGGATCCCGGAGGACAACTTGAAGATGTCTTTTAGCTGTTAATATAACCTACGAAGAGAAAGAGAATACAGTCGACGGCAATACAACGAGAACGAAGCTATAGCAAGACAAGAGAGCGACTCTATCCCTTTGTCACTATCGATCACTATCCCACTATCCCACCCAATTGCTTTACACGTGACCGCGTCGAGTACTTCCTATTATGCCGGCTTGTAACGGCGAACGAGTGAATACAGTATTGAGCGCATTGAGCGGCTGTGACTGCGGGTTCAAAATTATATCTGCGCGCCAAAACAGCCGGCTCGGTGTTGTGAATGTCTCAACCTGTTGCATAATTGTAGACAGGTTTCAAGTGTAGTGCGCCTTTGTTTGGATGACAGACAGAGTTTACCAGGCCGCTATGATCACCAACCGACGGCCACCATCCCCAACCACGGATCTTCATTCGTCAACTGTATTTAAGGGGCCCGGTAACATGTAAGTTAGTACGGTCGCTGCAATGCCTTATATCGAAGCGAACCCCGCCAGCTTGGTCAGCATTCAGCCCGACACTCGAAACAGCGCCCAGCTTTCCGTTTTCAGGTGTTTACTACAAACAGAGGCGCACTACACGCAGAATTGAAACCTGTGACCTGTCTACAACATAACAGATCCGAAACTTTTATAGTACTGCGTAATGCTGTAATTAAAGCAATACAACCAACCCTCTCTCCAGTCAGGGAGAGCACTGATCGGAAACGTCGACACTGTCTGGCCCGGGTGGCCCAGGGATCGTCTTCGACGCATCAAATCCTCCACATCATCTTTTTTTCCACTTCTGGGCGGGGAAATTCTCCATCGCTGTTTCACTATATCTCAGGCTGTTGATGGTTCCGAGCCTTTCTCAGTGTATCATGTAAGTATATCAATTGCTGGCAGTGTAATTCTCGTCTAATAAGGTCTACTATTGTACTACCGCGCGATATCCAGAAGAGACAAGGAAAGTGATGCCAATGTTCATCAGTATCCTTGGTAGCCATGGATGGCATGCATATTCGTTGAGTGAAGGGACGTCATGCTGACTTCCCGTTAAATCATCAGTTCTGGACTACAGGAATATTAATATTCTGCCCAACACTTCTACGTGTTCTCTTCCGAAGCGCTAGCACCGCAATCCCGTGCAATATCCCATCGTCTTTCCCACAAACAAAAAAGGTGTCAAACTTGCTTTCGCTGTCGTGGCGCCTGCAGGGTCGTGGCGCCTGAAAATAGTGAAGCGCGTTGTAAGTTATTTGCATCATTGTACGTTTCAAGTACCGTTGGCAGGACCCTCGGTCTGGTCTCAATATCTTACCAAGCTACTCCATGGCGCTCCATACTCCTGCATCGGCCCTATACTTCATTTATATTCAATGATGCATGACCTATCTCGCTCTCGGGTAGTGCGGTACTAGTGCCTGTTTTACTCATCCAACCCTCTTCAGTCAAAGGAGGCCTGATGACCCCGGGTATAAAGGAGAGTATGAGCCTGTGGATGTTAAGATCAACCTATCATCTCTCAATTCCAGCGACAACCCCGACTTCTCCCAAGTCTACACCGTTAAACTCATCAATGGATTCTTTTGCTCTCTTCTCCATCACTTCCGAGTCTGCGTCCGACTTTCCCGAGTCTGGACCTGCGATCCCGGTTAACGCCGAAGATGGCACTGGCGGGGGCAGCGGCTGCCTCATTGCTTAGACGGCATGAGATGCCTGTTCCGACATTGCCATTATGATGGCCCGTACGTTCACTCTTTCCGGCCTTTGCGCTTCTAACATAGAACCCGTTCTGATACCCCAATACCAGAATCTATGCCAGTGCCTCCTTATTGTGGTATCCTTCGACTTCTATAATATTCACCCCGTGCTTCCACCTTCCGCCTTGTGCGTGTGGGAAATGTTCAATACGCTTTTTTTTTAATACAGCCCTCTTCTGCTCTTCCCTACACCGCCTGTGGCACCTGTCATCCATTATCGTTCCACCTTTTCAAGGAACGGCTAGCTCTTGTGCTTCGTTTGGCACGTTGTTGTGGTAGTGTAGTTCAAACAGAGGTTCACTTTTATTGTTGAACGCATTCCAAATGGGCGAGCGGCACTCAAGAAGGCACGAAGGTGTGCGGGCGATGCTTGTAACGGCGAACGAGTGAACATATTGTCGAACTCTGTCATTATAATAAATTCGCCCGACTACGTTTCAGATAACAAAACACAAAAGCACGTGGCATAATTCTGTAATCATCATGCAAGCTCTCTCCAGCGAGTAGGAAATGCCCTATGCTAGCAGGATTTACGGATACTGCCACGTCTGAAAATGATTCAATTTCTGACACCGTAAACCCGGTCTGGTAGATAATAGTATACAGAATTACACATTGCCGGCCAAATGTAGTTCGACTTTCTTCGGACGTGCTCACAATGGTCAAGTGATGGTCGATGGTCACCTGTTGCGTTTGGCTACATTTCAAACGCTTCGATTAGAGCGGCTGGTGTTCGTCCGGGGTTGTTGGTCTGGACCACTATTGAGTATTGACACCGGAGATGACCGCATCAGTCCCAATGCCCATCAATATCCAAGGTGCAGAGGTCACACACAAGCATAGCTTAGATGCACGAGTACATGAGTGATCATGTCAGCGGGGAAGGGATGCAATTAATCGGAACTACTCCATCCGGCATGACCTCTCTCTCCAGTAGGCGACATTGGATGACGTCATTGACATGCGCAACATCTTGTTCAAGAGTGACGCGTGACGACTCATACCGGTCTTATTTGTTCGCCTTGGTGAATTTTGAGCTCGTCAAATGCTCCAACATGTCCTTGGGCACCTGGCACTGTAATCCTGCTTGGCTTGCCTCTCTACAGAGCAATTATGTTACAAAGTACCTTCGCATTTGTGACACATCGAAATTACTAAGTATGCTATGCAGCGTACGTATCGTCTCCCACGATCACCCAGTACCAGCGGACATGATGCTCACATGAGTCTCTCACTGGCGACATACCTATGGCAACCCTTATTATCTCGTCTTTCCAGGCAGCATATGGGCTTGAGGCGTGATATGCATCATTCTCTGATCGTGCCTGTTTCATTCATACCAACACTTGACTCATGTAGCTGACATCTTCAAGTCGGTTTGTAATGGACTTTTCCATCTCCTCGTCGTCTCAGCTGTCTTTGGGTTCAGGGTTACCCGTACATGCCCGCAGGCCGTCGAGGTATAAAAGGAGGGTGTGAGCCTGTTGTCGTTGGCATCTCTAAACTTCAACCACAACCCAAGCGTCTTTAACAGCTACAACACTCAACACTCTCAATTTTACAATGGATTGCTTTGCTCCTCTCTTCCTCACCACCTCCAACTTTTCCGAGTCTGAGTCCACACCCTCTATCCCAACTAATGAAGGTTCCGGCTCCTACACCTTCTGCATCGTCGCTTAGACAGGACAAACTCTCATTCTGAGAGTATCACAACGATGCTCCGTAAGTTCATCCTCCGCAGCTTTCGTCCTTATATGATAGAGGATTTCTAAAGCTCTCACGTCAGCAGCTATCAATTCTAATCTCTCGCCTTCCTTGACTGTCTTCCGCCTGTGCGTGCAAGGCCGATGGTCGACATCCCTCTTTTGTATTTATGTTCTTGCCTGTGCTTGTTCCACCACTCGTACTACCTGTTTCCTCGCCGAATGATTTCGACAAGGGATGTCCATTATTTGGGAACATGTAGTGGTAGCACAGTCAAATGATCATTCTCCGTTACTCACTAGTCATATTCCGAAGGGGTGAATAAGATTCGGGCTATTAAATGAGCATAACAGCAGCACCAGGGAACTTGATCCATCACTCGTCAAATCAGGTACCTAGTATGGTACAAATGTAAAGAATAGGAAAGAGTGCGATAGATAAATTACCAAGGTCGGTCCTCGTCACTCGGGTGCAAAGCACGGAGAGGTGTTACCGAAGCGGTGCAGTGGCTCCTACAGCACCAAAAAGAACACCAAGGCGAAAGAGCCCCTGAAAGAGGCAGCACTAGTCGGTGTCAACGTAACGACTCTCAAAAGGCGCAGGATATTGAGCGGCAGTGTCTTAGAAGCAGTGCGGAGAGTCTGTTCTTAATGGCACACTTTGTGAGCACTCGAGCGACCGACCCTTTGGAATCACCGCACTCAAGTGACTCAACGATCCAGGTACCGTATTATGTGAGAGGAGAAGAGCTCTCGAGACGATTAGAGCTGGTGGTGTAACTGCCAGAAGGACGCGAGAAAGTCGCATTCGTGTCCGGGCCCACAAAAATGGGAGACAGGGATTGGGCGTAGGTCAAGTTAACTTTCAGGAGTTCAACAAGTTTCTAGCAGGGCCTATCTTGTTGTTCGTTTGGCGTACACACCCAATGTACGAAGAGTAAACTGACCGGTGCAAGATCGACCAATATAAATATCGGCTGAACGAGGGGACAATGACAGGACTACAGTATATGCCATATCTGGACAATCCTCAGTGCCGGCCACAGCTCGAGCCGTTTGAAAAACTCTTTTTATCCCCAAGTCGTGTGTGCCATCGCAATAGCCGTCCCTTTCCATCGGGTCCTTGTGATCTCATCCGTAGTATCAAGCCCATCAAGTGTATGTGGTGGTGTACTGCACTTGTCCAGCCAATTTGGTTTGTTCGTCATGCATTTGAAAAAATTCAAGAGACGGTGATGAATGACACTGAATGCCGTTGAGGCCCAATACTACGTGACGCGCATAATTTCACAGAGGGAACGCACACCGCGTACAACGCTAAACGTGAATGATGAGATGTGGGTTAACAGTGGGATGGAGCATGCATACAAGCACATACAGAAAAAGAACAGGATGAGGTGTAGGAGAAGACGTTATCATTATGTCAGCAACGGAGCAACTTCCAGCACTCTTCCAGCTGTCAGCGTGTCAGCTCCGATCCTCGGAACAACCAGACACTGTAACCATCCCTTCTCCGTATGTCTTCCACTACAACATCCCAGGAAGAGCTCAAGGCTCATAGGGTCCCACTTGCATGGAGGGATAAATGCTCTGCGTATGTCTTCCCATCCCGGCGTGAATGTTTGTATTTCTTATCCAGGCGCGCCGCGCTACCTCTTGTTCACCTGTGATAGCTTGCTGCTACCGTTGAACGTTTGCCGCAAGGAGAAATATTATTTGCCATGGGAATGTGTGAATGAAAGACACGCATATGAGAAGTGCGTTCCATTGTCCTAGTTGACTCTATTCTTTTTCTGTCATGCCACCCTCGATGTTAGGTGTCAATATGACGAGTATGTCTTCGTCCCATTTCTGAGAGCAGAACTCTCCACTCATCTGAGCGTGTCCAATATCCAGTTATATGCGCAGGATGAAAGCACTTTCCAAGCAGAAACTCCGGGAGAGGGAGGCTGTGGCCAATTCATAATAATGGACGGACCATGTTTCTTTTCACATATTCCAGTGCAATTCCTGCCCACAGGAGGAGATATAGAATAATCATTCATTACGGAGTGGTGGTGATGGCGATTACAATGGCAATGGCAGTGAGTGCAAAATATATCATAAACATGAGGGTCACGGCCATCAAACTGGACGCCCTTTTTCTGTCTTCCACTCCTCAATTTCCCGTTTCACCCTCTCGACGACGTCCATCTCCGTACTGGATTTGCCAAAGGCATCAACGGATTTTCCGTCGCGGTCCATGAAATAGAGAAATATAGAGTGGCCGACGAGGGAGTCGTCGCCTGGTTTGGTACCTGGCGGCGTTGAGAAGTATACCCGGTATGCCTTGCAGGTCGCTTTAGTCGTCATGTGGTCGCCAGCAAGTCCGATAAGACGCGGATAGAAGTCGGATACATAACGGGCCATTTGTGGGAGCGTGTCGCGTGGAGGATCGACTGAGATAAATATCGGCTGAACGATGGGACCATATGTCTTATCTGCAAGCACAGTCTAGTCCAACTCAATATATACAAGAGGGAAAAAAAGGACGAACCAAGCTCTGTCACAGCAGCGCTCATCTTGTCCAACTCCTCTGGGCATATGTCAGGGCAGTTTGTGAACCCAAAGTAACTTAGATGAGGCTTACATTTTCCGAGCAGATCCTTGTCTGTGAACAGTTTGCCGTTATGGGTGGTCATTTCGAATGGCCTACCGACCTGCGCACGCCCGAATGAGCGTGACTCCCTCTCCTTCTCTGCTCCAAATTGAATAAATACGAATCACAAAAAATGCTGTGTTCATACTCACGCTTTTGCTCTTGGAGACGCTGCTTTTCCCATCTGAAGTAAAAGTAAAGTCCAGAGCCGGCAAGAACGAAGAGCACAGCCGCTTTAGGGGTAAAAACCTACATTATGACATACATACATTTAGCACGGAGTGATACCACGCAGAGACGTTACGTGTGACGTACTCCAACAGCAGACTTGTCCTTCAAATTGTCCGGGTTATGTTATGAATCGAATATTGTCTTCGTGCTGCACGACCACATATATGCGAGAGTTGTGTGCGATGTAATGTTCTGGATGCTTGTAGGTGTCGCTGCAGGAGGAGGTCGGAAAGACAACGCTCATGGGGAAGGCGACTTACCTAATCTCGTGAGCAAAGCTCGATGATTTCAGGGAACTTGGCTTCTTTATTAGCTCCTAACGTGCCTTCTGCTCCACAAAGGACGCAACTCGGTTTTAACATGATTTCATTTCATTCCATTCTATCAGCTATCAGGAGACCGGCCCCTGTCCCTCACAAGCCTATAAGAGTCGTGTCCATGGAGGGTTCTCACTCTTTTATCACCCATCATCACCTTGATGCTCAATACCAAACTTCAATCCCACATTCAGTCGCTCGTTCGCTCAAAGGCGCGCTCGGGAGAGGTTAGTGTTTTGGCCCCTGTGTCTAGTTTGAATCAGAACGGCCTCCTTGCTCACCTTGTTTCACTTTTAAGCGACCTTCTGGCACCTGTACTCAGGGTACCAACGTCACACCATGCCTTGATGACTACGAGTTCTTGCGCACTCTGGGCAGCGGAGGATATGCGACTGTTTACCTCGTGCGAGAGAAGCACACTTCACACTTGTTTGCTCTCAAAGCCATCGACAAATTCACCGCGGACGGCCGAAAAATTGCGTTCAGTAGGGTCATGGATGAGCAGACTACTCTCACGAAGCTGAATGGGAACGACTTTGTTCTACCTCTTCATGCCTGCTTCCACGACACGGAGAACTTTTACCTCATAACGGTACGCGCGGCTACTTTCTCCCCCCCTCTTTTTTTAGCTGATGATTGATATAGGAGTATCTTCCTGGAGGTGATCTCCATACGCTGCAGCAATCGAAGGTACTCGATATAGAAGCGGTAAGATTTTACATGGCGGAACTCGTACGTCACCATCATTCCGGTCAGTTGTCCTCCCATAACTTGGGTGTTTAGCTACTTGCTATCGAGCACGTCCATGCTCGCAATATTATCCACCGCGATCTCAAGCAGGAGAATATATTCCTCGACACGGATGGCCATGTTGTCCTTGGCGACTTTGGTATTGCTTGGGAATTTGAGCATGACTCCACGCATTTCACGAAAGGCCGTGTTGGCACCCCAACTTTCTCTTCCCCCGAGGTCTTATCCGGAGATGAGTACAGTTTCGAGGCGGACCTTTGGGCGTTCGGCGTTATCCTGTATGAAATGTTGAGTGGCAGGGTGAGAGTGGTCACTTCTTTTTCTTCATTCATTCTCACGCGAACATTAGGACGCATTTCAAAGCAATACTGTCCCACTAGACGACCCCACCTGGTTAACTCACCTTACTCAGCATGTCAAATGCGACGAGCCCACCATGTCCGGAAGTCCCCACATGACCGACGACGCAGTCGATCTGGTGAGCAAAGTAGGTATGCATGGCTATGACTTAGTGCTATTTCTGATCCTGTTCCTAGCTGCTGCTGAAATGCCCCGATGCTCGTCTTTCCAATATCACGGAAATTAAACAACATCCATTTTTTGAAACCATGTGCGTACTTTTAACGCAGACGCAATCTACAATTGCTAACACACTTCGCAGTGATTGGAGCAGAGTTGCTTCGCGATCACTTACGCCCCCATGGGTGCCGTGTCTGGTCTCAACTCGGCTTGTTGGCGTTCGCTTCCAAGAGCCTGTCGTATATTCCGGGGAGCGATACACTGCTACCGATGATCCTCACCCTAGTTTTTCGTTCCGAGTCGTGCCCGGTGCACTCTCACCTGCCAGTACACGACGCCAACAGCTCTTTGATGCCCTCGGCGGCTGTGCTCCGCTTGTCTCGTGGGTTGATGGATCCAGCTGTGCAGGACCATGCGATCCAGTTACTCGTCGCGCTTCCGATCAAGGCAGCTTGAAGACATTCTCTAGATGGATTAAGAGGGCTTTGAATCGCCCTGTGCGTTCGGCGTAATCTATATTGCCCTGATATTTATTTATTTCCATTTTTTTCCTTCTTAGAAAGGGGGCATCTACATATTTTTATTATGGATCTAGCCTATTGTACTATACCTCACAGGAGACATGTTTTATTATCCATACTGTTGTATTATATTTCATTTTGAGCTACATGGTACTGGTACTTTACGAAATGATATTGAGTGAAGTGAACGTCACGGGTCATGCACGCGGACGCTGGTGGCGCACTCTATTTCGAGAATTGGCGCTGTGGACTCAACTGACTGAAGATATTATGCGCATATCGACTACTGCTATCCCAAGTGATCTACAGAGGTACACACCATTACATTTGATTCCCCTCTTCAATGTCACCCGAAACCCCCACACGAAAGCGACGAAGTGAGGTGCACAACGGCTTGAAGGCTTCCGTGGAAATATTGGCGAGCGTGGTCAAAATATTACCGGTACCTGGCCTCGAAGGAATCGTCACCACCGTGAAGGGTATCATGGATATAATCGAGGTCATTCACTGTCTAGAATCGCTTTTGCTTCGTCTGATTACTGAAATAGGGCACCAAACACAACAAACAAGCTTGTTATGATATTGGTATCAAAGTCAACAAACTGATCGACGTTGTCCACACCGAGCTCAAGGGTCGTGATGAAATTGACATTAACACGGATAAGGGCATTAAGATGCGTGTGGACGCTTTGGAAAGGTATCTGACAAATAATTGTTTGGTATGGCCCTCATTCTTATCGTATGCTTATCGGACACGACAGCTCGCTCTCGGACGTCGCTCGTAAGCTTCCAGACCTCGCTCAAGAGAATGCTTTCCGGCGGGCGATAAATCGCGTCGCAGACGCGGATCTTATCCAGGATTTGAACAAAGAGATTGACCAGTGCATCAATAATTTCCTGGTATGTCTTGGCTAGACTACGCACTCTCCCCACGTTCTACTTACAATGTGTTGACGTGATCTTTCCAAAGCTCGGGACCCAACTTTCGACCGGAATGGATGCCAAGTACCTTCGTGAGTGATTGTTTACTCAAAAAGCCGCGGCATGGAGCCGGGGGATGAACCAGCATATATTTGTTTTGCTTAGGTGATGAGGCCATCCGAACGCGGGTCACGGAAGGTCTGGACACGGGTGGTTGGCGCTCCGACCGTCGATGCCTCCCCGGTACCAGAACGCGGTACATCGACCGTATATGGAAATGGGTCCGTAGCTCCGACGAGCCTGCTCTATGCTGGCTCAACGGCGTCGCGGGTTCGGGAAAGAGCTCCATCAGCCACGAGCTCGCGGCCACGTTGCAGGCCAAGCGAAGGCCCTACAGCTGTTTCTTTTTCCGACACGACGATACACCTCTGTCCTTGTCGGCAATCCGCCTCCTTGCGTACGGTCTATCGTTCGTGTCCGGTCTGCGCGAACTCATTGTCCAGGCGCTGGAGAGGTCCAATGATACCAGGGTCAGCCTGACTATGGAGGAGCAGTTCATGTCTCTGATCGTGGCGCCCCTGCAAGAATTCGCGTCTATATGCCCTTCCACGACTATCGTGCTCGTCATTGACGGGGTGGACGAGTGTGCGCCTGATATTCGCCTCTCCTTCTTGTCGGCATTACGCTCAGGCGCGCCGCGATTACCTTCCACCGTTAAACTCTTCCTCGCCAGTCGCCCGCGCGGTGACGTACGCAGCTTTCTCGAGGTTCTGCAACCGCTAGAGGTCCCCCTGGCCGTCGGTGTTGGCAGGGACGACGGTGACGTCGAGCGTTTTCTGCAGCAAGAGCTGCAGACGATTTGCAAGGCGGCGAGGCTAGAGCGGGCATGGACCGCACAGCAGATTAACAAGGATGCCGCTGCGCTCGCTTCCAAGGCGTCCGGGCTTTTCCAGTGGGCGCGACTGTTGTCCGCGCTCCTCACCGACAGGGACCGACCGCGCGAAGTGATCGCGCGCGTTTTGAGTGTGGAGACGTCGCCCACGCCGGAGGTCAATCTTGACGTGTTGTACACCGAGGCGCTGAACATTACGCTTCCGGCCGCCACTGATGATAAGGATCTTGGGCCTCTTTATCGTCGAGTTGTCGGTACTGTCGTGGCGGCTAAGCAGCCACTGACTGTATCGGCTATCAGCACGCTCCTCGGGGCAGATGATGGTAGTGATGACGATAATGAGGCTGAGGATGCGATCCGCACTTTCCTCGAGAATCTCGGATGCGTCCTCGTCCTGCGTTGCATCCGTGGTGGGGCCGTCGTCGTGCGCATCGGGCATCCCTCCTTCTGCGATTACGTCACTTCGCGAGAACGGTGTCCCTCACCCTGGTTTATCGACCTGCACCACGCCTCTGTCCACCTTGGCTCGCTATGCTTCTCCTTGATGGCGAAAAAGTTGAAGAGAGATATATGTGGCATGGGCAGCCCTTCGGTCACGAACAAGGACGTGACGTCTGAGACGATTTATGAGCGCCTTACTGCTGGACTCCGATACGCCTGCATTTATGCGTTCAGACATATATCCGGCGACGGTGGCAATCTTCAACTGCTGGAAACATTCCTCATGGAGAAGCTGTTGGAGTGGCTGGAGGCTATGAGTTTTTTGGAGCTCCTGGACCCTGCCGTGGAGTTATTGCAGCGTACTCTGGCAGATCTTGACCAGGTATGTGCAACCTCTTTTTCCTATCTTTTTTACGCGTTTTCCTTACATATTTTTTTGCATTCTTGTGCAAAGCACAATCCGTTTATTTCTTGCATCGAGATCATACAAGATGCCATACGGTTCGCCGGTCGGTTCGGGAGCATCATCAACAAGAGCGCAATTCACATCTATTTTTCGGCCTTGCCCTTCACGCCTCAGGGTACGATGCTGTACCGCATTTACTCGGCGCGATACCGAGACGTTCCTTGTGTCACACTCGGCTTCCCCGAAATGTGGCCCGAGGAACTGTGTACGATTCGTAACCTGGGCGGCAGCCATAAAACTCCCCGACATCTCGCCTTTTCAATCGATTCTTCCGAGTCTCGTCTCGCGATTTCCACACCCACACATCTCGTCCCGGCCTCTCCACTCACGGGCGCTCAACTCGGGAAGTACCGATTCGGAGGAGGCTCGGATGGTAATGCTGAAATGCCTATCGCGCTGGCGTGCCGAACGACATACTTGGCTTCAGTCACTTCCAGTCTCTTACTCAGAGTTGTCGAATCCCGCTCACTGAAAGAGACCCAGCTGTCGTTTCCGCACGGTTCCGCGGACAAGTTACCATCGCCGAATCCCTTCCAGGTCGCATGTGCCGTCTTCAATAAAGCCATCAACGTCCTCTTCGTAGGATGTCGCGATGGACGCATTCAGACATGGAGATTGCGCCGTTCGTCCTGGGAGCCTGACAACGATGTCCATCCCCATTCTCACTTATCCGCCGTACATTGCATGGCTACCGCTTCGGGACTGTTAGCGTCAGTCTCACAAAGGGAACTGAAGATTGGCCCATACGGTAACTCGAACCACGCTAATGTTGGGAGCGAGACGCTCAGGTTGTCTACAAGATGGTTAACAGAGGCGCACGACGTCGCAAACAGTAATTGGGACGTCCGCCTCTCCTTCGCCGCCACCTCGGCCACTGCGTGGGCCTGTGTGGTCTCATCACACTTCACCAGCCCCGACAGCCACAACATCTACCTGTTTACATCAAACGACCAAAAAGACAAGAAGATCCTCACCTCCAGTTCTCCCGCATATCCGATCTACGCCCTTTCCCTCGATGCTTCCGTGTTGACAGTTGTCTGTGATGACGTACTCCGGCGATGGAGCACAGCATCACATGGTTTATTAGAAAAGCGTAACTTGCTCAGCATGGATAGCACAAGACTCGACCGCTTCCCAGTGATTTCTCCCAATGGCCGCTTGCTTGCCTTGTGCGACGAAGAAGTAGTTCATGTTTGGGACTTGACCCAGCCCCCTCACAGGCTTCCTGATCACCACTCCAGTATCAAGGCCACGGCAGTGATTTTAACAAGACATTGCTATATCGTGAAGGCTGGGAAGCAGCGATGGTTAGCCCGGGTGCGTGATGACGGCACCTCCGAAGATATAGTACAACTTGGGGAGAATGAGGTCGAGCATCTAGCAGTGTCAACCGACGGGACCAAGCTCGCAGCTCTGAGCTTCTACCAAGGAAAGACTCGCCATGGCCTCCTGGAAGTAGCAGATTTGAATTCCAGGAAGCGTTCCACGACTACATGGCCAATCGCCCTCCATGATAGTTTCACCGATTGGGATGTTTGTAACATGGAGTTTTCCGCGACGAGGAAGCACATAGCAATAGTCTTTTTCCTCTCCCAGGCCGAAACATCGTATCTTTGTTCATGCGACCTCGAAGGGGGCTCGTTACGGTGGAAGCAATTACCCGGAAAGATGAGACCTTTGGCGGCGCGCTCTTGGAAAGGCGAGGAGATGGTCGTCGTCAGGACGAAAGACCTGTGGAAGGTCGATCTAGAAACGGCCACGGGTAACAGGCACGAGCTCCATAGTCGAGATCCGTATAAGATGGCGACGTCGTACGCCAGATTTACGGTCGAAGAAAATGCCTTACTCTTGGAAATGAGTAGCCGCCTGTGGAACAAACCGCCGTGGTACACGGTATGGAATACGGACACTACCACACGCAAGGAAACGAAGCTCAAACGTACTGTCGCGTATCTCGAGGTTCGCCAGAAGACATCAGTTGGACATTGGGTGCTTGATAGTATGGGACAGCGCCTGTGCTGCATCCCGGAGGAATACTGCTCGAAATGGGGGATCAAGACGCAGTGTAGCATCAGCCACGATCGATTTGCCCTCCTCAATGGAAACGGCGCCGTGCTTGTTGTAAACTTCCACCCGATGATGAAATATTTTAGCATGTCATCTTGAATTTGGCTATAGCTGGTCAACTGTACAGTACACTGATTGCGCCATTAATTGGACTGTTTATTACAAATCCTGTTGTTACTTGTGCCCGAATCCTTACTGACGCGGTCGGCGGCTGACCCTGAACGCACAATTCACAAAACGATAACTTCAATGTCATACACGTATTAGTAGCCCGTACTGTGAAGTCACGGCTTGGGTAGATTCTACCACCTACTATACTCACACCTCTTACTCGCGGTGAGTGCGGCACTCACCGCCCCGAGAATCCCCCTTCTCACGACGCAACAGTGACAGCCCTTTGTCGGATCAAGACGTGCGCATATGTCTCTGTCGTGCCAGTGTGCCCTCTGAACTGACATCTCAATCTGTCGTTGATTCACGCATACCTTCTTCATGCGCTCAAGAAACTGTACGACGACTTTGATTCTGTTCTAGGTCTGCGAAACCTCTGGCGTAGTCCATATCGTATTGGAGAAGTGCGTCGTGATACTGGATCCTTATGTTCCCCCTTTCCCCCCAATCTCTAATCTATTATTATATTACGGAAAGCGATGTCCAAAGTCACGTGATGCAGTTTTCTTTGAAAGGCATCGACTAAGGATGAGCGATGAGCAACGACATACAGGGAACGACAGACTGCTGTAACAACCTCTAATAAAGCTTAATATGTCTTTGGGGATGCTCCCAGCTCCGTCGTTGAGGAGGGCATGCATAATCATTGCATCATCCACTGGGGTCTCGAAACTAGATAACGACATGGGTTTTTTCACGGTAGACGTCACATACTATGGGACTTTGGCCTTGTATGGCGGTCTGAGGAACGGGATACCGTCTGCCTCACGTCTTGGAGCGCCCAAGTATGGCGCTCCGGCACGAACCCAACAGATCGGAAGGGGATCTCTGATACTTCGAGGTGACCCCGATGATACCGGATGATCATGATGTAAGCGCCATTTTTCCAAGCCTGGCCCAGGCATCCATATATTCTCAAGATGGTAATTTGTCACATTGACGTGAAGCCGAACAGGTCACAATCCAATTTAGAGACCGCAGTTATTCTGCATAATTGAGGCTCTACCACAAAACGCAACCACAGGTGTTTTTTAACCTTATGGTGACTTCACAGCTTCTCACATCTCACAGCTTATGACCAATCACCAGCCCAACACTCTCGTGTTGTTTCTGTAAAATTGTTAAGCATCTTTCTTTTCTCGAAACTGTAACTTCGACTTCTCACATTAGTTCGGTGGCATTAGAAACTGC
>QLPC01006111.1:209-17496 GCA_003314055.1 Lactifluus hygrophoroides | reverse complement strand
GCACATCCGGAGCACGATGCCCACATTCTCTCTACGCTAAGCGCAATCCAGATTCTAGCTATACACGACGCCTTAGCGCGCATCGACGCGCCACGGGTGGTAGACTGTACGCTCCCCTCTACCCCTTCCCGCTTAACCCCTCCTCCGCCTTGTTTTTTCTTTCTTTCTGTTTTTAAAGGACGGCGATGAACAGTCATTTTGGGTTTGCAACAGCCCTCGGGCGTCTTTGCAGGCGACGCCTTTGGCGAGACGGACACGCGCTTCTTATACTGCGCCGTATCCGCATTATCGCTTCTCGGCGCGCTAGACCGTCTCGACCGTGAGCGCACGGTTTCATATCTTGCCTCGTGCCGCAACTTTGATGGTGGTTTTGGGCGCATCGCGGGTGCCGAGAGCCACGCCGCGCAAGGTGTGTGTCTCCCCCTCCTTACTCACGATGCCTTTTTCCGCATGAAAAAGTCCCACAGCACAGACGTCATTTGACGCATTTTTCTTGCAGTTTGGGTGTGCACGGCGGCTCTTGCGATTCTTGATCGGTTGGACGTGATCGATGTGCCGACGCTCGCATGGTGGCTCGCTGAGCGGCAGCTTCCCAATGGCGGCTTCAACGGTCGCCCGGAAAAATTGGAAGATGTACGTAAAAATGTTTGCGTTCTTGAGTAGGGGTGCTCTGACCACTGAGATCCTCCTTTCCGCGCCGTGCTCGCGGGGAAAATTAGGTTTGCTACAGTCACTGGGTGCTATCCTCCCTAGCGATCCTCAACAAGCTGACGTGGATCGACAGTGCCGCCCTCACACGATTCGTCTTGTCTGCTCAAGTATGCACGCTTTCCTTCCATCTCTATGTCGCTTGTTTTTTTTTTTTTTTGGGAGGGGGAGTTCCCATCCATAAGCTTATTAAAGTTTTAGGACCCGGAGGATGGGGGGATTTCGGACCGGCCTGGTGACATGGTGGATGTATTCCACACTCTGTTCGGCATCGCTGGCCTTTCCCTCCTCGGCTATCCCGGGTTAGACGACCTTGATCCAGTATATTGTATGCCAGCGAGTCTGATCGAACGTATGGGCCTTAAGAAGAACTGGAAAGCGCAGCCGCGGCGCGAAGCGTGAGGGTCACAGTAAACCGTAGTCATTACTCAAAATAAAGGGTACTGTACCGACTTCCTGCAGTACCATCATGGTGTATCATAAACTGCATCTCATAACGGCGCTGGTGGTCCACCATTTTGTTATGACGAATATAGCACAAAAATACCACCTATCTAGAAGGGAGATATACGCCTTCAAGTAACATATTCAACTGAAACTGGTCTGTTTAGAACGCGAATGCTAAGCCAAGGCAGAAAGGGATATGTACATCATCACGTCCGCGAATCGGCACGAACACTACAGCAGCATACAGACCACGGAAAGTTAAGACAAGGAGTTATGAACAACTACGCAGATCTAAGTCTAAAGCTTGTGGTACATGATTGTTTTGAATCTATGAGAACTTCCACTTGTGATTACAGTTTGTGCAGCTGTTACGGGGGTCAGAAGTGAGGCGTGAAAAAACAGAAAGGAACAAACGCACGTCACGAAAGTCTGTTGAGGCGTGGGTCAGTGTATGAAAATGTCAAGAATAGTGGTATCACGTACAGTCATCGGTTCGTCGGCGCTCCGTGTCTGCACTTGGCGATAGCGGCACTTCCTCTGATATAAGAAGAACGGTGAATAATAGTAAGGACCAGCGGCCACTTGTCATTACCTGTTTGCATCGGCCACATTGGAAGGCGTCTGTTTCCGCCTCCTGGTCTTCCACGCCGGGCGATAAGAATAAGTTGTTATCTTCTTCAATCTTGGCATCAGCCGCCTTGCGTTCCTCGGAAGTCATTTCCTGTGACACGGCCGGTCCCGAAAGTGTCAGCCACACATTTTCAGCGACAGCCAACGGCTAACTGAAAGACGCACTTAGCTAGTAGGGATAACTGGAGGCCTTGGGACGTCCGTTCAAGATGGCAAGAAGGAGAAGGAACAGGAGGAACGCGCAACCCCTGTGCTGTGCCCTAATCTCTCGGGACCGACAATGACTCCGAGTCTCCCACGCCGACTGGCGCATGAGTTCTGGCATGTCACACACTGTGGTTGCAGCAGCAGAGCGGTCATATTGAACTATGGATGGAACCGCATTCGACCAGAAAATATATGCTATCGAAATTTCTGCTATCGAAATTTCTACAGACCGCTTTGTAACTCCCCTTAAGGATGAGACCGTGGACCGTGACTGATGTGTGAATTACGTAAGCATCTTATTTGGTCCGCTCCGCTCCCGCCTCAGCTTCATCCTCAGCTTATCTTATCCTTATCCTATTCCAACATTGTGGATGTAATACAATTGAAGGGATCGCGGTCCAGGCCGTTGTAACTGTAGTGATCGTATGAATTTGGCCATCCTGTTCGTTATAAATGTAGGATGGGCGTGACTGGTTGTCAGTCATTTTGGGTTCCGCCGCGACGCCGCGTTGTGTGGGTATTGTGTAACTTAGTGTCGAATCGCGCCGATCTTCTATTTGGGCTCTCTCGCTCCAATACTCCAGTAATCAAGAAGATACCGTACCGAGTTCCCGATTTTATAGCGTCATCTCGAAATACACAACTAAAATGTCTCTAATGCTGTCATAAGGGTCATCCAGTGAGGTATCCAGTTTCAGAAAGACAAACCGGCACTTTCTTCCAAAGTAGATCCGACAGTGTGATCCTACACTTGCGACACATATGTTCCAGTACTTGCACGATCCGAACCATCGGATAGAAATTGAAAAAGTCTACTGTGACCTTCGCTCGATGCTAGCTCAAAAGCCGTCTCTCCTTCTTTGTTTTTGATATGCGGATCCGCACCATGTCCCAGCAAGACATCCGCAACAACAATGTGGCCATTTAATGCTGCGAGGTGCAACGGAGTGAAGTGATTGACCTGCTTGGCGTCCACATTGGCACCACGCTCAAGCAACAGTCGCACGACCTCCACATGACCATATCGCGATGCGATATGCAGCAGAGTCCAGCCCTTCTTGTTCCGGAGGTCCACGTTCGCGCCGCGGTCCAAGAGTAGCCGGACAATTGCAAGATGTCCGTACCTCGACGCTACTTGTAATGGAACCGCACCATGTTTATTTTGTTGGTCGCTATTTGCACCACGGTCGAGTAATAATCGAGCGATGTCGTAAAACCCCTCTGTTGATGCGGCCTCAAGCGGACTCCGTTTCTTCTCACTCTCGTAATCCACGTTGGCACCGTAATCCAATAGCAGCACGACGGCCTTCGGTCGTCTGTACTCCGCCGCCATAGACAGTGGAGTCTGCATGTCCTTGTCTTCCAAGTTTGGATCTGCACCACGGTCGAGCAACAGCCTCATGATCTCCACATGTCCACTTAGCGAAGCCAAGTGTAGTGGAGTCCGCCCATCTCCTTCTCGGGCATCGACGCTCGCGCCACGTTCGAGGAGTACCCGTGCGATTGTAAGCTGTCCGCCCGTCGAAGCGAGATGTAACGGAGCAATGCCATCCTTGTCCGGATCGTTGGCATTCGCACCGTGGTCGAGTAATGACTGGGCAAGGTCCCAATGCTCGTTTGACAACGCCCGTAGTAGCGGAGTCGAACCCTCTCCATCCCGGTGATTTACGTCGGCGCCGTGCTCCAATAGCAGCTGGGATGCCACCACTCTTTTGTTGTCCAAAGCTAGAGAAAGTGATGTCTCCTTTTTGTTGTCCTCCACATTTGGATCCGCGCCGCGGTCAAGCAAGAGCCGCATGACCTCTACATGTCCGTTTAGCGATGCAAAATGCAACGGAGTCCGCCCCTCTCCTTCTTGGGCATCTACGCTCGCACCACGGTCGAGAAGTAGCCGAGCGACCGCAAGATGCCCATCCCGTGATGCTAGATGTAACGGATACCCATCATTCCTGTGCTTATTCATTAGTATTGCTCCCAGGCCGAACGATGACTGGACAGCGTCGTAATACCTCTGGGATAACGCCCGCTCAAGTAGACTCCAAACCTCCTGATCCCGGGGACTCACGTCGGCGCCATGCTCTAATAGAACCCGGGCGGTCTCCACACTTCCGTTTGTCAGGGCGAGAGATAGTGGTGTCAGCTTGTCCTTGTCCTTCGAGTTTGGATCTGCACCATGGTCAAGAAGCAGCCTTACGACATCCATGTGTCCATTTAGTGACGCCAAGTGCAACGGGGTCTGCTTGTCTCCGTCCTGGATATCTACGCTTGCGCCATATTTGAGGAGTACCCGTACGATAGTAAGATATCCATCCTGTGAGGCCAGATGTAACGATGCCTTGCTATTTTTATCCCGCTCGTTGGCATTCGCACCGTGTTCGAGTAATGACCAGGCAAGGTCATAATTCCCATTTGACGATGCCCGCAAAAGCAGAGTGGAACCTTCGATATCCCGGCGATCCACGTCGGCGCCATGCTCCAACAGTAGCCGTGCTGCCGCCAGCCTTTCGTTCTTCAATGCCAAAGACAGCGGCGTCTCCTCCTCGTTCTCTGCGTTTGGATCTGCTCCGCGGTCAAGTAGTGATCCCACTACTTTGATGTCCCCGTGCTGTAAGGCTAGGTGTAATGGAGTTGAACCGCTGTAGTCCCGAACGTTCACATAGGCCCCGTGTTCCAGGAGGAACAACGCTACCCCCGTGTGTCCCTCAACCAATGCTGCATGTAGAGGAGTCGCACGGTTTCCGCCCCTGGCGTTGATATCTTCTGGATGTATACTGACGAGGCGTTCTACCGTGTCAAGGAAACCGCATAACGCGGCATAGTACAATGGGCGCGCAGCACGTGGGCCAGGGCGAATTTGAATGGAGGATATATGTGGTTGTGAGGGGCGTTTATCAATATCGTGTAACCAAATCCAGGCCGCGAAGTGTTCTTCATTCTTGTCAAATAGACGGTCTATCTCATCTCGGAGAAGCCACGATACGATCTCGAATTGTGCATGGCCAACCCAATGCTCAGCAGCGTAGAGAGCCAAAGGGAATTCCTGGATTCGTATGTCGTCGATACGGTCATCCAGTTGAAGTAAGATACAGAGGCAGGCTTGGGCGAGAAACGTATGTGCCGGTTCAAGTCGGATATGATAATGGGAAACATCGGAGTGTACAAGACGCGGTGAAGTGAGGTATTCCTTTACGGAAAAATGGGAAAATTGCACCACTTTTGAACTGCCGAGGTTGACGAGACTGACCAAGGTGGAACAGGCAGACAGAATAGCATCCTCTGCCTTTTCGAAGCGCCAATCCGCATTGAATTCGGTAATCGTAGTCGTCCCCGCGTGGACCTTAATTGCAAAAACTTCCGCGACCTCCTCGACACGAAGTGGGCGAACCGATACTGCGAGGCACTGGAAGATACGATGGGCATGAATGTGTTTCTTCACATCGATGTTCCGCAATATGCGTTCATATGTCGCGTCTAGGGTCTCAGGCAATGCTTTTAGAGCCCCTTCAATCATCTGAAGCGGGCATTGGCATAGCATTTCAAGTTGACAGTGCGCCCATCGAAACCTAAGTTGTTGCGTGAGTCAAGCACTACAAGTTATCACGATGACTACGACTTACATTCCTCCACCATTTCTCTTCAGTGTGCTAATGATTAATTCCTTGATATTGTCTGGCCACTCCCCCATTATTGGATGTGAAACAACGACAGACTTGACATACGTGGCAATGTCTTCAGCTTGCCCGGTTTGATTATGAAGGGATATATTATAACCTGATAAGATCCCGAGAACGGCTCGGATATCCATCTCAGGACGACTAGTGACAGAGAAGTGAACATGCGGGAGGTGTAATTTGACGAGCTCCTGCACAACACTGAGGACCTCTATACGTGGTGAAGTCAGCCCAGAAGGGTTTGGGCACTCATCGAGTGCGTCCATAATAATGTATAGCGGGCCTTGCTCTGAGATTCCGAGCATCTTCTTCAGACATTGGAAAAGCGCGTCCTCGCTCGGTTGTCTGAGGCCACAATCGTGTTCCAAATGAAGTGTAGATAGGATACCACAGAAGGAGTCGGACTGGGTGGCGAGCTGGATAAGTAAGGAAGAGAGCATGTTGCGTGTGTCTTGCTTCGCCGCGTCTCTGAAATCGAAATAGAAAAATCCAACAGTGGCTAATCCTGCTTTGCGTATGTACTGGACATTTTCAATGATTGTTGAGCTGATGAATATGGTGAATACATATCAATGAGCGTTGTGGCAACGCATACCAGAGTATGCTCTTTCCCGAGCCCGCTACGATACGAGGAACATTAGCCGTAACGGATCAGAGAAAAAGGAAAGGGTGCGTACGATTTCCGTGGATCCAAAATAACGAGCCTGTTGCTCGCCACTTCTTGAAGCTGTCACTTTCAGTGAACCAGGTAGAGGTTTTATCATTATGGGCTTCACGAGCAAAGTTGTGATTTGTCCAGGGATCTGGGGCAGCCAACCAATCTCGAAACTTCTGTATCTTGTCGCCTGACGAGTAGTTTCAGTAAATACCGACTCGAAAATATAGGAATACGAACGATTCATTTCCTCTGCCAGTTGTTGCATCATGACTTACGACCAAAGTTCAGGAACAACATCCGTTCACGGATATCAGTTGGACGTACTTAAGGCTTGTCGAATACCATTCGTGGATGCTTTTCCATCTAATCGGAAAAGAACTCAATCCCATCGGCAGTCATAGGAAGAAGCCATGCACACCTTCCATGACTACCGTGATATTGTTCACGAGACCATAAATGACCTCCAAACTCTGCAGTGCCGTCGCCCGAGACTCTTCCTGAGTCAGTCGGTCGAGCCGCCGTAACACCGCTTCGATGTCAGCATCCTCAAGTAGTTTCTTTGCAAATTTTTCTGAAGCGAGTCAGGCTGAAAGCGGTTGGAAGAAACGATAAACGTACTGAATCGTCCTTCCTTCATCCATTTCGTCGCAAGAGCGAGAATAGAGAGAAACTCTACGAACACGTTGACAAATACCTTAGTCATCGCGGGAGTCGGTTTGATATCAGGTCGAGTATAAGTGGTGAGGCGCAATAAAAAGCATTCAATACATTCGAAGACGTCAAGTAAGATGTCGTAGCAAGCTATGACGCCCTCAGCCGCCTGATACTCCCAGATATCATAAGGACAGGAATGGAGGTGACGGCATGAATGCTCACGACGAGAAGAATGACGATACCAGACAATAATATTTGTGCAGGCGGAAATACCTAGATAATGGCCGTCAAAATTACAATCAATAGACCTCTTTTGACTCACGAGACTAAGCCCCGCACTAAAGGCCTCGTTGATGGAGAGCGCATGCAAGTTATCGACGATCCCGCTGAGGTGCTTCATCAACTTGCAATCGCCACTCCTGTATTGGTACAACTTCTCCGCTTCTCTCTTTAATGTGTTCAAGATGTCAGGAGGGGATTTGCACTGTCGGATCTCGGTGGCGAGTGGGTCATTATCAAGATCTCTCCCGGTCTGTTTAGAGTAGTTGGTCAAGGCGGTACTAAGAATAGCTTTCATGCTAAGAGAAGCCGCGCTGTTAGTTGAAGGCATGGGGATAGCAGGGACGAAATTTTATCAGCGAAAGGGGGGTGTTGCGACGGCGCAACTCTTATCTGTTGACTTATACAGTAAGCCATCACCCCAAGTTGAAATACTAGGACATGAAGTCAAAAGGCTGAGGGCGTACACCACACTATCACTTCATATAATTTCAGTGTCATTCTAAGCGCATACGATATTAGACTATGTCTCAGAGGTTTAAGCTTTTTACAACATAAGGGGACCAGAGCACGCAGTCGCCCGGATAACATACGTAAGCGTACCTTGTCACAGTCACCTCTTGTTACAGATGGTGGCGTTCGCATTCTGCCGAGCGGGCTTTCAATGCAATATGTCACGTGACATTCCACCTCAAACTTTGGGGACAACTGAATTGGTGTGGTCACGTAAGCCACCAAGATCTCAAGACCGAATCAGAAAAAGGGGAACTTATCGGGAGTCGATGCGTCGATGGCTCGAGTTACTGAATCAGGTTAGAATGTTCAATCAGCTCGAGGAAGCCGCCGAGGTCCGAGAGCGACGATATCGAGTGAGATTGGGAACTTGACGTTGTCAGGTTGAGACACGCAGCAGATCGTCACGATTGGGTCCTAGAGAGAAGTGCATGTTGAGGGCGGCAGGTGAGTGACCCGCAGGCTCGTAGTATGTGCGTGATAAAGTCCTGCAGTGGGCTTCTCGTCGAACATTGACGCGGTTTCTGCGCCCTCTTGTTCATGGCTTCGACATATCCTTGAAACCGACTGGGTTGAGATGCCAGTGGGTGGCATTTGAGGTGTGTTACGATGAGGTGTTGTGGCGTCAAGATATAGTCCCTGAGAGACGGCGAGGGATATAGCCACTTCCACCGCCGTGATGCGTGACATGAGTCAGAGAGAAATGAACCAGTTGGAGAGAGAGACATGAGCGAGTGCAGTTGCATGACTTGGAAGCCATGCCTGCTTTGGTCGTGGGAGACGCGACGCTTACATCACCTCTTAACCTCGTGATCTCGTTCTGCCTCATGCTCTCGCACTCACTAACTTATACTTACTATTCCAATACGGGCGACAACCCATTAGGCTAGACAGGCCTATTTACCACAAGGCGGCCATTTGTGAAATCAACCTGGACGATCACACAAGACGATGAATATACGATGGTCGAAGAGACCGTCAAACCCACAAGTCTTTAGAGCTTTAGAGCTTTAGCTTTAGGTTACCAGCTCCACCAAGGCTCTGGATCCGCTTTGACGGGTCAATCCTGGTTCTTCAAATATCCACGCGCTGCAATTCGCTGCATCAGGGGCCCAAAAGCTTGGCGTCATCCGCATTCAAACACGTTCCGCAGCCTCATTCTTCCCTCTTTCTCCTGGCTCTAAGTTTCCCTCTTGCTGTTATTTCCTCTTACGTCACTGCTGCAATATCACCAGTTTTTGTCTCCTCTGATAATCTAACTTTTTTTTTACCATGGCATTAGGCTTGACGCGTGGCACTCGGTAGTGGGAGTGATCAGAGACACTCAGAATGACAGCAAAAGCGACTAGTCACGGCCTATATGCTGATTGGCACGGATAACTGCGATTACTATCACGGAGCCATCGTGGAAATGACATGGTACAATACGGTAAGTGCTGGAGTTGTCGAATCTTGACATGCTTGACAAACACAATATCAACTGTAACCCTGGTACGCTGTTTAGCTACCTGTACGACTCCTTCCATTTTTCCAAACATCTCACTTCCAAACATCTTGACTCAGAATCTGTTTTCGGATAGGTTTCCCGTACTTGTTTGAGCTTGGTTATTCTGTTAGACGCCACCTTTTCTCAGTATCTTAGCGCTCCCTCTCTTCAATATGGGTTGGTGACGACAACAGTGATAATTACAATCCCGCTGCAGCTTAGCGGTGGAAATAGTCAATTCCCTTCCAAACCAGAGTTGAAGATTTTGCCGCAAAGTCCATGCCCTCATACTGTCTACTTCTCGTTCCTCATACACATAGGCTCGGCTTGTAGCCGGTCTGACAGACTACACAGGGCGTTCTTGTGTCCCTGCAACCTTACCATCCACTGTAGGTGCTCTGTGTGAGCCTTCGAATGTGCACGTCTATCTTATGTGCGCGCACTGGCAGTCATTTCCACCAGGCCGCCCCTCCTCGGGGTGGAGAACCTGAACTCGATTGACGGGGGATACTCAACATGAATGGAGAACGCAACGTATGCCCGAATCAATAACGCTATCTGCAAGTGACGATGTTAGAGCGGATAAGGATGACAATAGCGGGCTAGTGTGGACCGGGTAGAAATGGCCACAGCACCTTTTATCTGGCGCCAGTCTCAGCAGAGTTTTGTCTGGAGAGAAAGGCTGATTCGGCTTTTCAGATGGCTGGTGACGATGATAGTGGTCTTCAGCGTGCTGCCACAGCTCACTGGTGAAGGGTTTCCTCCCAAGCCAGAGATTTGCAGCAACGTCCACGATGTACGCTCTTATATCTTTTTCCCTTATTCCTCACTCATATAGGCTCGTAGCTGATCTGAAGGACCACACAAGGCCTTTTTGAACCCCTGCTACCTCATTCCAGCAACCCTGTCAACAAGTCAAGAATGCGGTTGTCGGCGACTACACTCACAAAAGTGTCATCGTCTTTCTCTCCCGCTGCTGATCTAGCAATCGCTTGATTCTGCTCACTCTTCGTAGATGTTGTTTTCTCTCAGATGAGGCCGTGACTCGGGACCTGCCGCCTCATTTTTCGGACTGTCCTATTCTGGATCCTGTGAGGTGCACATCGGTTGATAATTTCGGCATGTTTTACAAGATCTGGGTGCTCTATGTCAGCCAGAAGGTGCGCATCTGTTTTTTTTTTCGTCCGTAGTCATTTCCACCAGGGCCACATCGTTTTCACTCGAGGTGGAGAATTTGAACTTGATTGACGATGGAACTCAACACTGGGGGCAAAAAGGTCACGTGACAGGGGAGATCACGAGGCGGGGGCATGGACAGAATACGACCATACCTCCTCACGCGGGCGCGACCCCTGCCTCCAACGCTGATAGAGAAGGCAACAAGTATTCCAATTTAGCAGCCAACGACGCTATATGCGAGTGACAATGCTAGCTTCCGACAGCGTCTTTCGTCTCCCGCCACCCGCAGCAAAGCTTTGTCACAAGGCAAAAAATGTATTCTTCAGATGAGTACGAGCACAACTCGAGTATGGAGTTATAACATGGTGCGTGACTGGAATATCGTTTGAAAATGTAGAGCTTAGAGGAGGAACGGATTCGAGTCGCCTACGAGCAGCTCTTGCTCGAATTACTGGTTCGTTTCGGGTTAAGAGGGTGCTGTCTATCATGATAACATGCCTCAAAAAATTAAAATTATCTACATTAATTGTGGTACTGGTAAATACTAACAGGGAATTGGATAGAGATCGTTGCTACATCCTATGCTCCCGCGTTTGCGCGATCCGATGGTACAATAGTTGGGCGACGTTATTGTGACCGTGGTTCAATGCCACCTCAAAAGGCGTGTCTCCGTCCTCGTCTCTGAGATGCAGATCTGCACCATGTTCCAACAAGACCTCCGCAACCTCCAGGTGACCGTTCACTGCCGCGAGGTGCAGCGGAGTGGAGAGTGTGTCCGTCTGTGCGTTCACGTCGGCGCCGCGGTCAAGAAATAGTAGAAGGATCTCCACGTGTCCGTCATGCAACGCCTCATGCAATGGAGTCCAGTTCCTGTTGCACCGGACATCCACCTTCGCACCCCGCTCGAGGAGTAGTCGCGCAATTGAAAGATGTCCGTCCCGTGATGCCAGGTGTAAAGGACTCTCACCGTATTCGTTCTGCTGGTCGACATTCGCACCGGGGTCGAGCAGCGACTGGGCAATATCGTAGTACCCTATTGCCGATGCTGTCTCAAGCAGACTCCGCCACTGCTCAGTCCGGTGGTTTACTTTGGCGCCGTATTTCAATAGCAGCCCAATGGTGGCCTCCGGTAGTTCGTCTTCCAAGGCCATAGATAGTGCAGATTGCATGTCTATATCCTCCACGTTTGGATCTGCACGATGGTCAAGCAACAGCTGCATGACCTCCATATGCCCGTTTAGCATCGCGAAGTGCAATGGAGTACGCCCGGATTCTGATCGGGCATCTACGCTCGCGCCACGGTCGAGAAGTAACCGTGCGATCGCAAGTTGCCCATGCTCAGACGCCACGTGTAATGGGAAAATGCCATCATCGCTACCCTGTTCGTTGGCATTCGCGCCATGGTCGAGTAATAACTGGGCAATGTCATAATCCCCCATCAACGATGCCCACTCAAGCAGACTCCCACCCTCTTGGTCCCGGTGATTCACATCGGCGCCGTACTCCAAAAGCAGACGGGCGGCCACCACTCTTCCGTTCTTCAAAGCTAGAGACAGTGGTGTCTCCCTCTTTTTATCCTCTATGTTTGAATCTGCTCCGCGATCAAGCAGCAGCTTCATGACCTCCGCATGTTCGTGAAGCGACGCAAAATGCAACGGAGTCCACCCCCCTCTTCCTCGGTGATTCATATCAGCGCCTCGCTCCAATAGCAGCCGGCCGGCCACCACTCTTCTGTTCTCCAAGGCTAGAGATAGTGGTGTCTCCTTCCTTCTATTCTCCATGTTTAGATCTGCAGTGCGATCAAGCAACAGCTGCATCACCTCCACATGTTCGTAAAGGGATGCAAAGTGCAACGGAGTCCACCCGCCATATCCTTCCTGGTCATCTACGCTCGCGTCGTGTTCGAGAAGTAGCTGTGCAGTCGCGAGATGTCCATACTTTGACGCCACGTGTAACGGCCCCTGGACATCACATCTTTGTTGGTCTGGACTTGTGCCGTGCTGCAGCAATGACTGCATGACCTCGTAATGTCCTTCCGACGATGCCCGCCAGATGAGACTCCGACCTTCCTTATCTAGGTGATTCACGTCAGCGCCTCGTTCCAATAGTAGCCGTGAGGCCTCTAGTCTGCCATTCTGTACAGCCAAAGACAGGGGAGTCTCCTTCAACCAGTCTTCGGGGTTCGGATCTGCACCGTGGTCAATTAGTGATCTCATGACCGCAATGTCTCCACGTTCAGATGCCAGGTGCAATGGAGCCGCCCATCCTCTCTTCCAAGCATTCACGGTTGCCCCATGCTCCACTAGGAACAGGGCAACATCCATGTGTCCCCTGTTCAACGCTGCATACAGTGGGGTGTTGAGGGATCCACCCTCAGCATTGACGTCCTGGGGATGCATTGCGACGATGCGTTCTACCATGTCACGGAAACCACATAGAGTGGCATAATATAGTGGGGGTGCGTCAGGTTGCTCTGGGTAGGTGGATACCATGTGCGATTGCCAAGAATATTTGTCTATGTCGTATACCCAAGTCCAGGCTGCAAAATGTGGCTTGTTCCTGTCAAAGAGATGGTCCATCCCATCTTGGATAAGCGAGGACACATGCTCAAACTGGGCATGTTCAACCCAGTGCTGGGCAGCATAACGAGCTAATGGGAAGTCCTTGATCCGATTCTTGTCGACCCTGCCATCCAGTTGGAGGAGTATGCAGAGGCAAGCGCGTGCGAGAAACGCGTGAGCTGCTTGTAGGGGGATGTGACAATGGGAGATTGAATGCGAAGTTGCGAGGCGGCTTGAGGTCAAGTACTCTTTCACAGAGAAGTGTGAAAATTGTACCACATTGGAACCGTCGGCGTTGACAATAGACACCAAGGTGGAACATGCAGACAGGATGGCATCTTCGGCATCCCCGGGACGCCAATCCGGATGGAACTCGAAGATCATTTCCGCACCCCGCGGAATCGCTAGAACTTCTGCAAGCTCCTCAACACGAAGCGGCCGAACTGACACAGTAAGGCATTGGAAAATGCGATGTGTGTATTCTTGCTTCTCCTTATCGATGTTCTCCAATGTTCGCTGGTACGTCTGGTCCAGGGTCTCTGGTAGTTCATCCAAAGTGTGTCGGATACTCGCTGGAAAGCAGCGAGACAGCGTGTCTAGCTGACAATAAACCCATCTAAACCTATGTCGTCGCATGAGTAGGAACTTTGACATCAACATGAAGATTATGGCCCACATTCCACCCGCCCTTCGTGTGAGTGTTTCGATGACGAGCTTCTTGTCTTCTTCCCGCCACCTCTGCATATCCTCGTGTGAGAAAACAACCGAGTTAATATAGTTGGCAATATCTTGATTTTGTCCGATCTCGTCATGAAGAGACATGCGATGTGTTGCCACGGGCTCGAGGACTTTTCGAATGTCTTTCTCGGGACGGCTAGTAATACATAAATGTACATCTGGTGTGTGAAAGTTGGAGATCTGCTGCACGATCTCGAGGACCCGTTTACGCGGAGAAGTCAACCCGGACGAATTAGGGCACTCATCGAGTGCATCTATGATAATATAAAGTGGGCCCTGCCCCGGATGTTCGAGAATCTTCTTCAGAGATTGAACAAGCGCATCACAACTAGGTTGTCTGGAGCCACGGTCGTGCGTCGCATAAAGACCAAAGAGGATTTCACAAAATGGATCGGATTGAGCGCAGAGCTGGACCAACAGGGAAGAAAGTAAGCTGCGAGCATCTCGTTTCGAAGAGTCCCGGAAGTCAAAATAAAAGTATCCGAGAGTGGCTAGCCCAGCTTCATGCATGTCTTCGACATCTTGAATGATCGTCGAACTGGTCAAAGGGGTGAGCACTGCTTGAGAGAACAGATGCGGTGACACACACCATAGGACGCTCTTCCCCGACCCAGCTACGAAAGGAATAACTATCAACCAAAATGAAATACGTAACAGTGAGAGATACATACGGTTACCGTGGATCCAGAAAAGCGAAGTTGTCTTTTTCCACTCTTTGAAGCTGTCACTTTCGGTAAACCACGTGGCGGTTCCATGATGATGAGCTTCGCGAGCAATATTTTGATTTGCGGACGGGTCTGGAGGAGATAGCCAACGTCGAATGTTCTCTAGTAATTGGTCGCCTGCGATCGTATTTTCAACATCAAGATTCAATGACAAGACATTAGGGAGCCACGAACGAGCCAACTTGTTTATTTGTTCCGCCACCTGTTGCATGAGCACTAGCGAGTCACAGTTAATCAAAAGATTCATCATGCATATCGGTCAGACGGACATACCAAGGGCCTCTCGGATCTCCTGGGTCGATGCCTTGCCATCTTACCGGGAAAGGACAATTTGTACGAGGCGTTGAAATAAAAATATGTGATGCGCACCTTCCATGACAACTGTCATATTGTTGACGAGACCATAGACCACCTCTAGAGTCTGCGCAACTGTAGCCCGCGACTCCTCCAGGGTCAGTCTGTCAAGCCTCTGTAAAACCGCTTCAATCTCATTCTCCCCAAGTAACTTCTTTGCATATTTCTCTGCGGAAGTGAGCCGTGAGTGGTCGTCCTCTGAGCTCTCGTGATTGCTGGAAAGGATGAACTCACTGAGTCGCCCCCGATTTATTTGTTTGGTGGCTAGAGCAAGGACTGCCAGTAATTCTGCCATTATTTTGATAAGGATTTCAGTCGTCGCGGGGGTGGATGGGATGTCGGAGTAAATCTTAAGGCGTCGAAGAAAATTTTCGATGCACTCGAAAAGATCGACGAGAGCATCATAACTTGCACTGACGAACATGGCGGTCTAGCAAAACACAAATTAGTATGAGCAGCTCGTGGGAGATAGCAAGAGATCGACAGACATTAAGAAGAATTCCGATACCGGAAAATATTATTTGTGCAGGTGGGAATACCTTGAATATGGAAGATAAAGAACTTCCCGGAGAAGTAAAATATTCCGGGACTCACAATACTGACACCCGCACTAAGGGCGTTATTAGTAACGAGAGTATGTAAACCATTAACTATCGGTCTGAGCCACTTGAACAATCTTGGATCGCCATTCCTGAATTGCTGAAACGCTTGGGCTTGCTCTTGGAATATACTAAGAATGGCGTCAGGGGAGTTGCAGTTGCGGATCTTGACAGCAAGCGAATGGCTGAGAAGATCACTCCCAGTCTGTTTCGTGTACTTGGCTAGGGCAGCGCTCAGAATTGGATGAAAGTTGGGAAAAGGGAGGCTGGTCGAAGACATATAGTGGATGACGGGGGGCGCCTGAGGACTAGTACGCAGTCCTTTGCGCAGCCTTGGCCTTGATACTTATGTGGTGGGGGTGCGGTACTAGGACGCCAGTCCTTGCCTAACCTTGCATTTAGTAGGACCCCGGAACGCCGCAGATCAATTGAAAGAAGCACTGGTTATTGGTCATAGCCACGGCCCGAAGTTATGTTCTACTGGTTCTTTCACGCACCGCATTGGCAGAAATATTTTCCGTTGCCAATCGAAGTAGCGAACGTTCTCAACAATGTCGCCCGACAAGAACATGATTTTGTTCGTGACTCTGTAACCGGCCCCGATAAATCGATGGAATACGTAAGTTAACTGATGATCTTATCTAATCTTTACCAGCTTTACGAGCGATGCCGTGAGGATGACGTGTCCAGCAAATTCTGGCCCGACCGACCTACACAACCACCACACCGCCAACCCCTGCCAGTGGCTCGCTTTCGCCTTCTCTCACGTATAGGATGTACATATATCACCCTACCCCATAACCGAGCGACCTATTCCCCGGGATGGACACACTCTTCCACGTCCTCTACCTGCACTTGCGCAGCACCCACTGCAAGTCGCCTTCCAGTATGATCAACTACCAGGACGAAATTGTAAGTTTGTACGCGTGTGCGGGAGCTCAAGGCGCCGACGAAGGAACGTTGCGTGATAAAGAAGCAAACGATGTATTTGCGCATGGCTGTGAAGGCATGCAGTGCTGTGCCATTGGACAGAGGAGGAACGGTGTCATGGCGGTGGTGGGAATATGTCAATTCTATTCTGGAGGGTGACAACAATGGGGAAGTGGATGGGAAAGATAATGAGGCGCAGGTACGTACAAGTTGAAAATCGAGAGGCATGCGAATCGAGACACGCTTCGAGCTACTAATCCACCCCGAGGGTGCTGACCTTCCTCTCTATCCTCATCGGCACTGGCCTCATGCCCCGACACCAGGTCTATCGCGCCCACTGCGGTCAGAGCTCACGCTAGTGTCCGGGACCCCGGGTTGGGGGAATGCACGGAATGTTAGGTCCTAGAGAGAATGAGTGTTGAGCGGAAGAGGGCAAAAATGCAGGAGGTGACCTACGAGTTTCATATGAGGCGAGAGTCCTGAGCTCACCAGTGAGAGTCGATGACGAGGTTCAGCGCTATCTTGATCGTGACCTCGGCATAGTTGCGAAACTCAGCGGAGGTTCCGGAGAGCCGCCTGATGATGTGGTGTACTGCTATCAGATGAGATATTAGCACACTGGAGGAATAAAAAGTACCATGGCGACTTTTCCAACCCTGGGATGCGTACGGCGTGTGTTCAGAAAGAATTTAATGTTCTAAAGGGGTCCGACCATAAACTTGAAAAGTAGAGGAAACTTGTGTGTATTGACTGGCCGTTGATCGGGCTTAGAGATGATTGCGGAGATGATCGATGATCACTTGAATAACACCGTACAGTTGACTATGTCATACTGCATAACGAAAATTAGGGCCAAAAGTTGATGCAGTATGAGATTTATGCACTACTATAATAGTCACGTGTGTGACAGCTACGTGACAGCCTAGTGACCATGCCCCCAAGTGTTAC
>QLPC01006095.1:0-10747 GCA_003314055.1 Lactifluus hygrophoroides | reverse complement strand
GCGCATCTAAAACATTCTCCAGCTTTGAATCGTCGTTCCTTTTCTTCGTCTGTGAGGGCAGCATTGATCCTGTCGACGTCCATAGGGATAACTTGGTTATTGTATCACTTTTGATTGCCTTGACGCCCTTGTAGTCCCATGTTTTGACACCATTGGTTTTCAGTTTTCCCTTGGAAGGTTTTTCCTTTTGGGGACCATTTCTTCTTCCATTCAGGGCACAATGCCCTTAGGCGATGCCATACGTTGTTTTGGTTTTGGATGGCCATCATCCAGGTATTCCAGTCGGTGGGCGCATCCATCGTGACGACATGCTGTACCATTGACCACGGGAGCCCATTTATAAATAGATCCAGGGTTCCTTGTTCGTCTAGGCCGTATCCTGCATCGTGTGCTAAGGTTTTGAACTTTGATACGTATTCGTCCAACTTTCCCGACTCCATGTGGAGGTCGTGGAGCTTTTCGGCAGCGAATTGTCTAGCTCCCGTGTCGGTAAATGCCATTGCGAATTTTTGGAGGAATTCGGTCCACCAAGTGGCGTCATCGACGGGTCGTTGGATGTGTCCCATTATTGGGTCGTCTGGTGCGGTAAGGGTGTCGACCCAATCGTAGATTTCTTGGGTGAAGGCTTCGACTGCTTTCCCTTTCATGTATGTGAGTGCATATAGGACACGTTGGAGGGGAGTGCTGGCTATGTAGTTTCCTGTGTTCAAGGCGAAGAGGAGTTTCAATTCCCTGACGAATGCTATGGAATCTTTCCTGTTCCTGTCAAAGGTGGTGGGGGCGGCTCCAATGAGTGGACCAGTTCTGAAGGGGGCGGGGTTTTGATTGCCTTGTCCTCCTTGTTGTTGTTGTTGTTGTTGCTGTTGCACCTGCTGTTGGTGCTGTTGTTGGATCTGTTGTTGCTGTTGTAGTTGGGCTGCTGCTGCCACTGCTACCACTTGTGCTTGCGCTTGATTTTGAGCGGCTAGGTTCTGTACTCCTTGGGCTACTACTTGTGCCATGATTGTATCGATATTCTGTTGAGGTGTCTGGGTTCCTGCTGGTGTTTGTTCGATGACGATGTCTGGGGGTAACGGGATTTGGATAGGTTCTTCGTGGTGTTCGGGGTTGTTTTCGGGTGCGTCCACTTCAATAGGTTCTGCTTCTTCAGTTGTGTCTGAGGCGAGTTCCTCTCCTTCCGAGATGTGTCCTAGTTCTAGTTCTTGTTCGTGTTCTCTGGTGAATACCAGTCGTTCTGACGTGCACAGGGATCCGTTAATGAAGTAGAGCGGGTACCACTTGTGGTCTGAGTATTCAACGGGTAGTGCTTTCTTTCCTGGTGGGAAGATCCAATATCCCCAGCCTTGGTTGTCTTGTCTCCAAAAGACGTTAGGTCCTCTGAAAGTTTGATCGAGGTCGTTCTTATTTCTTCTGGTTACGTTGAAGAAATCTTCAGGATAGTGTGGTCCGTCAGGTACGTCGAATTGTCCTGGTACACTAGGTAGTCGTTGTCTTCCTTTGCCTTTGATGCGACTGCTACTTGCTTCTGCCAGAATGGAGATTAGTCCTTATGTTAGGGTAGGATGTTCCCTTCTGTACGACTTGTACTTCGGGTGGTTGACAGAGGCAAGTATCGTTTGATGCTCAAGTCAAGAGCAGAGTTCGGGTGGTTCACAAGGTGAAAGGAGGAACTGGAATGCAGGCACCCAGTGTAGGAGTTCAATATCAAGTCCTGTTTATTGAGAAGGACTAATCTGTAGTACAAGGTAGTATCCTACAGGTTTATATAGCTAATGGTACAATGAGGTCATCGGAGTAGAGTGGAGTCAATGAGGTCATGAGCGGAGCTACTTAGTAAGTATGACGTCAAGATAAGTACAATGACATCATGATGATGTCATGATGATGAGGAAGGCTGTGCGGCAAGTGGGGCAGTCATGGGGTCAAGTGGAAGGAAGGTGCACAGTCAGAAAAAGAAAAGATAAGTCCAACTTCGTATCATAACACATGTCCCAATCTGAACATAGAGTAGGCTGCCTATCAGGCTCTGATAATGTTTAATCTCTGCATCGGAGGCCTGCTCAGTGTTTTTGATCAAATGTGCTTCTGCACCAGCCAGAAGGGGTGTATTGTGTGGGTTGGCATTAGCCATGTTAAAGTGATCAAGGACATCCTTGATGTAGCCGGCCTGATCTATTTGCATTACACACTTAGATCTGTCTCGGAGTATTCTAATCCCAAGATAGGACTCGATCTCTCCTATATCTGACATTTCATAACGCTTAGCAAGATCGGCTTTTAGCTGCTTGACAGCTTCTAGAGAAGCACCCATTATTGTTATGTCATCGACATAAAGAATTACAATTAAGGAATCCTCCCCCCACATCGAGGGCATGACATATACCCCTGCATCTGATGACATCCGCTTAAAGCCAAGTTCTAGAAGAACTCCATGGAATTGCAAATTCCATGCGCAGGAGGCTTGTTTGAGTCCATATATCGCCTTGTGCAGGTGACACACCTTATTCTCTTTTCCAGTTTCAATGAAACCTTGTGGTTGCTCCATGTATATCTCCTCGTCGAGCACGCCATTGAAGAACGCTGACTTGACGTCCATCTGGTGTATATGCCAGTCTTCTAGCGTAGCTAACACTAGGAGTAATCTGAGTGACTCAAAACATGCGACAGGGGAGAAGGTTTCATCATAATCTAGACCAGGGATCTGCATGAATCCCTTAGCCACCAAGCGAGCGTGATATCGGCCATCCGATTTCAGTTTGAAGACCCATTTAGATTTGACCGCCTTATGGCTGGTGGGTAGATTGACTAATTTCCACATGTTATTTTTAGAAAGGGCATCCATTTCATATTGGCACGCTTCCTTCCATTCATCTGCTCTATTTGATTTCATGGCCTCATTGTAAGAGACCGGGTCCCAACCAACGTAAGCAGCGGCTAGTAATTCCGCATGTCCGAGCTGCCGGGAGCTAAACTCCACATTATTGTCATTGAGGTACTGCCTGTTAGGGACAGGTACTCTAGCCAACCTTCTAGGTGCTGTGTCCATTTCATGTAATAGTTCCTGGCGCTATAGGCGCTCTTGGAACTCCCCTGGCATAGACATGTCGGGGCTAACATTTAGATTAGTGATTCTGGTAGTGCTTTTTCTGGGAGGTGGAGTTGTGGGCGTGCGGTGGGCAGTTACTGGTGTGGTTGGTTCATTTTTAATTAGAGGTGGGGGTGTGGATGGTCTTTCTATTTTGGGTTCCAATAAATCTTTGACGTCCTCCTCACTATCATCAGTGTCACGCTGCCTTGATGTTCTATAGACTATTCTTTCCTTCCCGGACACGCTGTAACCCTCGCATCCAGAGGGCTTCTCTTCTACAATACATGCCAATGGACTTCTGACCCCAGTTTACTATGGCACTTACTCTACGGACTCCTTATCACTCAGTAGGGGCTCTAGGCCCTCTATCTTTGGATCCCACACTCTGGACTATGACATGTACCCCTATCTCATGACTCAAAGGCCATATGGGCCTCTGTACTATACTGGATACAGATAAGTGACTCAACAGATACTGGATCATGGGACAGACCTGTGGAAAGGCAGTGGAACATGCTAGAAGGGCCTCAGGAGCGCCAGTGGACGTACTGTAGACTACTTAAGGACTTGTAACATCTCTAGGAAGCCTCAGGTCTGTTCTCCTCGTGGTTATACTTTCTAAGTCATCCCTTTTATCGTGTGAACCCTCGCTCCTCAAGCTTATTGCTTGACCTCGCTTGGAACAGACCAGACGAGTCAGAGGATGTATTGAGTCCTTGCTAGACTTGTGGACACACTTAGGACTTAGGCGTGACATTAGAACAGACCTCAATCCTGGCTCCGAGGTCAAGGAAAGGGAAACAGCCCCAGAGGGACCCCAACTTCGGACGAAGACCCTCTTACCCCACACTTCCCTTTTTGTGTCCCAGTGCAGGACCCAAGGACGTTCCGAAAGGACGAATCATACATTGGAAAGGACAGAGGTAATGAACAGCAGTGAGTAAAAGAGTTTGATAGCACAGCAGAGCTGAGAGGATAGAGAGAACAGAGGTGTATTACTCTGTAGGAGATGGGGTTCGTCCCACTCCCATAGGAGGAATTATATACTTTTAGGTGTGTGTATGTACAAATTGTGCTAAACAGTGAGTTTAGGTGTCCACAATATTGCGTTTACAGTGACGCGAGATAGAGAGAATATCTAGAACATAAACACACCAAAAGTCCCTGTCACAGGACACTTGAAACATACAGTAGAGCCTTCTAGCAGGCCTAGGAGAATGTTTACGATCCTTTAGATCATTCCTATAGACGAAACAGTCCTTGATCTACGTAAATGATCATACAGTAGGTAGGTATCCTGCAGTACTTAATATTGTGTTAATAGATCTGAAACATAAGTGATCACAATGATCATACGGTTTCTACAAAGTCTATTCTATTCCATACAGTAATCGAGATCGTTAGCAGTCCCGATATGGAAGTCCAATTGTCTTGGAGCACTTAGGGCGCTCCAATCATAATAAGCAAACCGGGTACTCTGGTTCCTAGGATCTAGCCGATCCGAGCGTCAGAGACTTACCTACAAGTCGCATCGTCCACATTAGGCAGGTAGCCAGACTGGGCCAAGCTGGTATATCTGCGTCCGTCTGAACATCCCCCCGTGATCCAACAATTGGATAGCTAAGTATCACATAGACTTAGTCCCATGCTAGGCATATGCCTTAGAAGGAGGGCACGCGAGAGTGGCTTTGTGAAGCCATCTGCAACCATTTCTTCTGTAGGAGTATGTACAAGTGTTATATACTTGTTCTCTACATACTCCCTTATAGCATGGTGCTTAATGTCAATATGTTTGGATTGACACCCAGTGACAGGGTTTAATGCCAAGTCAACGGCACCCTTATTGTCACCATGGATGGGGATAGGGTCATCAACGGTGTATTCTAGTTCACTAAGGAACATCCAGTACCACGCAGCTTGATTTGCTACATCTGCCATGGCCATGTATTCTGCTTCTGAGGTACTCTGTGCAATGGTCTTTTGCTTACATGATGACCAAGAGATTGCTCCTCCTGAGAGCAGGAACACATAGCCACTTGTAGAGTGTCTATCATCGGTTTGATCTCCCATACTGGAGTCCGAATAGCCCGTAAGGCCTTCACCTTTGGCACCATCAAACTTTATGCACATATCTACAGTTCCTACTAGATAGGATAAGACATACTGTGCTAAGTGTAGATGTTGGGGGGAAGGGTTTGCTGCATACTGTGCCAAGCGTGATACAGCAAAGGAGATGTCCAGGCGTGTTCTGATCTGAACATAAAGCAAGCTGCCTATCAGGCTTTGATAATGTTTGATCTCCACATCGGAGGCCTGCTCAGTATTTTTGATCAGATGCGCTTCTGTGCCAGCTGGAAGGGGTGTGTTGTGAGGGTTGGCATCTGCCATGTTAAAGCGATCAAGGACATCCTTGATGTAGCCAGCCTGATCTATTTGCATTGTGTGCTTAGATCTGTCTCGGAGTATTCTAATCCCAAGATAGGACTCGATCTCTCCTAAATCTGACATTTCATAGCGCTTAGCGAGATTGGCTTTTAGCTGCTTAACAGCTTCTATAGAAGCTCCCATTATGGTTATGTCATCAACATAAAGAATTACAATTAAGGAATCCTCTCCCCGCGTCGAAGGCATGACATATACCCCTGCATCTGATGACGTCCGCTTAAAGCCGAGTTCTAGAAGAACTCCATGGAATTGCAAATTCCACGCGCAGGAAGCTTGTTTGAGTCCATATATCGCCTTGTGTAGGCGACACACCTTATTCTCTTTTCCAGCTTCAATGAAACCTTGTGGTTGCTCCATATATATCTCCTCATCAAGCACACCATTTAAGAATGCCGACTTGACGTCCATCTGGTGTATATGCCAGTCTTCTAGCATAGCTAATGCTAGGAGTAATCTGAGTGACTCAAAACGTGCGACAGGGGAGAAGGTTTCATCATAATCTAGACCAGGGATCTGCGTGAATCCCTTAGCCACCAAGCAAGCGCGATATTGGCCATCCAATTTCAATTTGAAAACCCATTTAGATTTGACTGCTTTACGGCTGGCAGGTAGATTGACTAGTTTCCACGTGTTATTCTTAGAAAGGGCGTCCATTTCATATTGGCACGCTTCCTTCCATTCATCTGCTCTATTTGATTTCATGGCCTCATTGTAAGAGACCAGGTCCCGACCAATGTAAGCGGCGGCTAATAATTCCGAGTGTCCGAGCCACCGGGAGCTAAACTCCACATTATCGTCATTGAGGTACCGCCTGTTAGGGACAGGTACTCTAGTCGACCTTCTAGGCGCTGTGTCCATTTCACGTAATAGTTCCTGGCACTGTAGGCGCTCTTGGAACTCTCCTGGCATGGACATGTTGGGGCTAACATTTAGATTAGTGATTCTGGTAGCGCTTTTTCTGGGAGGTGGAGTTGTGGGCATGCGGCGGGCAGTTACTGGTGTGGTCGGTTCATTTTTAATTAGAGGTGGGGGTGTGGATGGTCTTTCTATTTTGGGTTCTAATAAATCTTTAACGTCCTCCTCACTATCATTGGAGGAAGTGGGGGACGGCGCTCTAGCAATGGGTGGCATTGTAGGCTGGTGAGGCTCTACATACACTGGAAAGAATGGAATAGGGAGAGAAGAGGGTGCATTTGAGACGTTGCTAGGTGTCTCAGGCTCAGTTCTGGACGGGAAGCTGCTCTCGTCGAATGTCACATCCCTAGACACTTTGATGGAGTGAGTACGTTTGTCCCATAGCCGGTATCCCTTACTACCAGGCTTGTACCCTAGACACATGACCTCAATGGCCTTTGCATCCAGCTTTTTGCGGTCATCTTTATGCACATGCATATATGCTTTGCATCTGAAGACGCGTAGATAAGATATGTCAGGAACATGACCAGGGTTCCAGACTTCATGGGGTGTGCGCCACTCAAGTAAACGTGTAGGCGTACGATTATAGACGTGAACTGCAGTGTCCACAGCATATTGCCAGAAGCCATTTGAGAGGCCTGCTTGGTGTAGCATAGCCATGGCTTTGTCCATAATTGTGCGATTAAATCGCTCAGCCTTTCCATTTTGTTGTGGTGAATGTGGCATCGTCTTCTGGTGCTCTATACCCTTTTCTTCTAGTACACTTTTAACTTTTGCATTCATATACTCCCCCCTGCGATCAGACCTGAGAGTGTGCATTTTTTGGGAAGACTGGTTTTCAGCCCATGATAGGAATTTTTTGAGTGCATCCACAAACTGGTCTTTGGTGTGGAGATAGTACACTACTGCTTGCCGCGAGTAGTCATCTATAAATGTGGCAGTATAAAAACAGCCTTGCATTGACTTGGTCTGCATTGGACCAGCTAAGTCGGAGTGTACTAGTTCTAATATTTTTGTAGTTTTATCTTTTGATTGAGAAAAGGGCTTCCAGGTTGATTTCCTGGTCTCACAACCATGGCAGACTGTAGGGACTGCCAGGTCTGCACCATTTAGGTCCATGCCTTTTACAGCAGAGGGACCATGTGTTTTTAGTGCAGCATGAGACATATGTCTCATGTGCTGATGCCAAATGTCTAATGAAGTGGACGCACTTTTTGCATGCAAGTTTAGGGACATAGGTGTAAAATCAAGCCAGTAGAGCTTAGATTCTTTATATCCTGTCGCAATGCAACGCCCATTGAGGACGATTTTACCCTTTTCCTTACTGAAGGTGGTCTCAGCATCTTTGTCCGCCAATGCTCCTGTTGAAAGGAAACATGTTTTTACAGTGGGGATGTGGAGCACATCACTCAGCATGATTTGCACACCTTCTGGGGTTTTAATTTTAACGGATCCAACCCCTACTTGCTCAACAGTGGACTTATCACCTAGGCGTACAATGCCTTTTAGTTGGGTGTAGGTGGTAAAGTCGGATTTGTGTGGTGAAATGTGGTGTGTAGCACCACTGTCAAGCATCCAACACGACTTGGTCGCAGCGCACAAGGAAACATCCATATCATTCACTTCCTCAATGGAAGCAGTAGAGTCTACAAGTACATGGGTGTTTGCTGCCTTTGCACCGCTACCTCCTCCTTCTTTCTTCTTCGCATCCGCCTCATCCTTCTTCTTCTTATGACAGTTGGGCTTGATATGGCCCTTCTTCTTGCAGTAGTGGCATGTTAGATCTGCATGTTTATTTTTCTTTGTTATTTTACCACTACTGCCAATGGGTGCTTTGCCCTTGATAGAGTTGAGGGAGGCGGATCCCCCAGCCCGGCGACCTTCTTCATTGAGTATCCGAGATGTGATCTCAGTGTGGCTTAGCTTTTTAGGCGGGCCGCCGGCAAGTATGGTTGAGGCCAGAGCCTCATAGGACTCTGGGAGTGCGTGAAGGAGTATAAGACAATATTGGAGGTCTGTGACCCCCATTTCAGCATTGGCGAGTGCTACTCGTGTGCCATTCAGCTTTGTGAGCTGGGGCGCAAGGGATTGAGAGTCATTGAGTTTGGCTTGGGTGAGTGCAATCCAGCTATTAAAGATCGCAGTGCTCCCAGCCACTCCACCGTATACAGACGCAAGATGGTCCCACTTTTCCTTGACAGTGGAGAAGTCGATTTCAGAGGCAATGTGGGAGTAGACATCAGGCCTGATGTAGAGGCACAGATACACTTTTACACACTTCTGCAGGTTTCTCCACTCATCAGGGTCTACACCTTGGGGGGCTGTATTGTAAATGAGGACATCCTCGGCCTCTTGTATAGCTAGTATTGCCTCGAAAGTACCAGACCAGTTGGTCCAGTTGGTCCCATCAAATTGTCCCAGGGATACTCCTGGGGGGATAGCGAATGTGCCATTGTAGGCATTTGAGATATGTGTGGAGGCAGAAGCATCTGCTGGCGGTACTGCAGTGGTGGAGGAGTTGTCAGGTGGTGCTGACACTGTCTTTGAAGAAGACATAGGGATGGTTTATCTGTTGCTGCGGAGCATCAGCAACAGGCTGCTTTAGACACAACAGGAAGTGGAATGGGGCATTACCCCCTGTCTGTGGAACTGTACTTCAGAGCACAAACAAAAGTGCCCTGCCCTTGTATGCTCTTTAGCTACTAGTATGTGTGGTAGATAGTACAAGCTTTGTATGCTACCGCTGCAGCTTAGGGCTACAGGGGAGTCATGGTGGAGATGAGCCGGCAGCCACTTCCCCAGAGTCAAGGTGCACATGTGCACACCCACTACTCAATGGTGGGTCCGCAGAATCTCTACTTAATGCCTTTTTTACTAGGCACATGACTGAGTAGTTTAGATGTGGATATCAGTGCCATCTGGGCGATGTCCCAGACCAAGGGGAACGAATGCTTATCCCTGGCACCACCCACACATCTGCACTACTATGTATCTACTCTATTTCTAGCGCAGTGCAGTTGTATGAGGCCCAAGAGCTACAGGTGTGATTAACCTGTGCCTTGTGATAGACCCCTAGGCGACCCCACTTAAGGGCATCAATTCCCAACAGTTCACTGGGCCTATAGTGGATGTGGGGGCCCCACATCCACCTAAGCGCATATAGCGCTGCTAATCTACTGTATATAGTGTGTTACACCTAAGTCCTAAGCGTGTCCACAAGTCTAGCAAGGGCTCGATACGCCCTCTGACTTGTCTGGTCTGTTCCAAGCAAGGTCAAGCAATGCGCTTGAGGAGCGAGGGTTCACACGATAAGAGGAATGACTTAGGAAGTATATTCATGAGGAGAACAGACCTAAGGCTACCTAGAGACGTCACAAGTCCTTAAGTAGTCCTACAGTACATCCACTGGCGCTCCTAAGGCCCTTCCAGCATGTTCCACTGCCTTCCTCAGGCCTGTCCCATGATCCAGTATCTGTTGAGTCATATATCTGTATCCAGTATAGTACAGAGGCCCATATGGCCTTCGAGTCATGAGACAGGGTACGCATCATAGTCCAGAGTATGGGGTACGAAGATAGAGGGCCTAGAGCCCTTACTGAGCGATAAGGAGTCCGTATAGTAAGTACCATAGGTAGGAATGGGGTCAGAAGTCCATCAGCATGAGTAAGAATAGAAGCCCTCCGGATGTGAGGGTTACAACGTGTCTGGGAAGGAAAGAATAGTCCGTAGAACGTCAAGACAGCGTGACATAGTGTGCGCAGTGACAAAGGTATTGCTTAGTGCACGTCTCCATTGCCATGGTCTATAGTGCACCTCGCCAAAGTCTCCTTAAGAGACCCAGTACAGACCTAGCATGCTGTCTGCCCCATGGGCCTGACAGGGGACGTGCTAGTTGGGGGCAACAATGAACAAAGAGCGTAACTCACATAGTCGACACGATGTAAATGTGAGTGTGTAGTCTTTGTTTTTATAGTTTGAGTGCAGGGCCCATCACCTGATGAACAGCAGCGAGTAAAAGAGTTTGATAGCACAGCAGAGCTGAGAGGATAGAGAGAACAGAGGTGTATTACTCTGTAGGAGATGGGGTTCGTCCCACTCCCATAGGAGGAATTATATACTTTTAGGTGTGTGTATGTACAAATTGTGCTAAACAGTGAGTTTAGGTGTCCACAATATCGCGTTTACAGTGACGCGAGATAGAGAGAATATCTAGAACATAAACACACTAAATGTCACGAACCATGAAACCTCGCCACCATGAACCGGGGGTCACGTGATCGTGGGAAGTATCACGTGACC
>QLPC01006070.1:0-10207 GCA_003314055.1 Lactifluus hygrophoroides | reverse complement strand
GTCGAGTGGGCGGGCGTCTAGGAAGTGTCTCCCGTCGAGGCGGAGGTTTTGGTCGAGGGCAGCAAAGAAAAAGTCTTTCTCTGGGATTGACGGAGATGGTGGGCGCATGAAATCAATTCAGCCGCGCGGGCCGGAGTCTTTGATGATTTGGCTGCGGCCACTTGACTGCGGTGACATGTTGACGTTGTTGACGAGAACGCCGGGCCTGAGAGCGAGGCTTGTGATGGCGTATCAGAATCGATCCCTGCCTGATTATTACTCTCAAAGCTTATTTGCGTATACGCATACAGCCACCGCATCCGTATATAACACACCCTCGACGTCTGGCCAAAAGTCCATGGACCATTCCTCGGATGTCCCTCGTTCTTCTCCCCCTCCCTCTTCTCCCCCGTTCGTATCACCCCCATCTATCCACCCCTCTCCAGAACGCTCTCCTCGACCATCACGTTCGCGTTCAGTAACACCAGTATCATCGCCGACCGCGTCTCCCGCGTACCTCGAATTCGCCTCCACCCCATCCCAAACCCTCTCACATCCTACGCGCAAGCTCCTCATTCTCGACCTCAATGGCACTCTCGTCCTCCGCTCTCCTCGCGCTCCGAAATCTTACCGTGGATACTACCACAAACACCAACATCCCGCGCCGCGTCGCGTCATGCGTCGACCGTATCTCACTGCCCTCCGCGCGTACCTCTTTGCGCCTCAGACGCGGGCCTGGCTCGATGTGATGGTTTGGAGCTCCGCGCAGCCGCACAGCGTTGAGGATATGGTACAACATGCGTTTGGCGAGGATCGTGATGAGCTCGTTGCCATATGGGCGCGAGACACGCTTGGACTTGCAGAGGATCAATACCGTGCGTCCTCTTCTATCTCTCTTTTCGATGATTAAAACGCTATCACCACCCATTGAGTGTGAACCGTGACAAGAATACCGCGTTTTCTATGATCCTATTCCAACAATTGATGTCTGATCCACTCACCCACTTTACCTCTACCACAGACCGCAAGGTTCAAACCACCAAAGACCTGGAAAAGCCATGGGCGCATCTGGCACCACGACGCACCAACTCTCCCACACACTCAGACGCGTCTTCCAATCGCTCCTCTCCCCAAGCCACTTCAGATCGCTCCCCGTCACCGCAGACGAGCTGGTGCGGGCACTCGGCCGCTACGACGATCCTGCTGGACGATTCGCACGCCAAGGCGGTGCGACAACCATACAACCACGTCTGCGTACCCGAATACACGCGCGCACAACGCAACTCCGACCTCGTGGTACTCCAGCATGCGCGCCTCGCCGCTTCGCAAGAGGTACAAGTTGCGGCAGACGACGCGATAGAAGAGAACGGGCAGGTCCAGGGACACAAACGTAAGCGTACCGAGGAGCAACCGGCGGACGTGGAGGAGACGCTGGATGAGACTCTTCTTGCTGTGATCGGTATCTTGCATGCTGCGCGGTTGCAGAGTAGTATCGCTGGGTGGCTGCGCGATGGTGCGCTTTTGTTGGAAGGCCATGAGGGCGCGGTGTGGTTTGAGGATACTGCTTTGGCGCGCGAGTGGGCCCGTCGTGGACGCGAGGCGATGTGCGAGCTAGAGCTGGAGGTTCACCATGGCGTCGAGCCCTAACCCGGTGTACTACGCCCCATTGCTCTGTGAGCTTTCTCTCTCTCGTGTAACGTATTCTATACAGATCTCTGACGTGTACCGTAGTTTGTGCGTGGTATATCCATTTCCGTATGGTGTGGGTGTGTGGGACGTATATGCGGCCGCTGTTAAAGCTAGGCCGCAATGCTGCGGCTGCGGCGTGGTCACATGCAGCAATGCAATGGCATCGCGAAGTTGCCGAATTCGCACCAACTTGCTATCAGGACCATCGGAGACCCAAAAGCTTGGACTTCTATCCGAGATCTGCCAGAGATAAGTATCCTCGTGTACTTACGTAATCGAATATCTGGACTTCTGCGCAGCCAGACCTGAGTACTGAGACTGAGTATAGAAATGACAATGAGAAAGAGATACGAGAGTCCTCAAGGCCCCCAAGCTTCTGCATCCCAGGCTCGCCACTCGCCAAATGTCCATGTCTGATACCCCTCCTTCCTCTCCATCACAGCCCTCCTCACCCCCATCTCCCAACCGCCGTCGGGAAGGAGCACCACCACCCCCACCGCCGACCCCATCTCCCTCTTATCTCCAATTCGCCTCCGACCCCTCTATTCCCCTCTCAGAGCCCACGCGCAAGCTGCTGATCCTGAGCCTGGGCGGAACCATCGTCCTCCGCTCTCCGCGCCCTCGAAAATCCAACCGCGGCCAGTACCAGCAGAACCAGCAGCCCGCGACGCGCCGCGTCATGCGCAGGCCGTACCTCGCTGCGCTGTGTGCGTACGTGTTCGCGCCGCGGACGAGGGAGTGGCTGGACGTTATGGTTTGGAGCTCGGCGCAGCCTGCGAGCGTGGAGGACGTGGTGCTGCGTGCTTTTGGGGAGGATCGGGAGCGGCTCGTTGCCGTGTGGGCGCGGGACAAGCTCGGTCTGGCGGAGAATCATTACCGTTCGTCCCCCTCTCTCCACGTAGTAGCACTATAATATCGTAATTGTCCTCGCTGGCGTCATCGGGATGTACTAATGCATATACACATATACCTCGCAGGCCTCAAAGTCCAAGCCACCAAAGATCTCGAGAAACCGTGGGCTGATCTAGCACCGCATACTGGCACTACACTCCAGTCGGGGACGACGTGGCCCGGACACTCTGCAGCGACGACGATCCTGCTGGACGACTCGGATGCTACGGCCGCGCGACAGCCATACAACCACGTCCGCGTACCGGAATACACGCGCGCCCAACGCAACGCCGACATCGCAGTGCTCCTACCACTGGAAGCTCCGAGTGTTCTTCCCACAGCACCACACAACAAGGACAACCTCGCGGGGGGACAGGGAAAGGAGAAGGAAGAGGAAGAAGAGGAGTCGTCGTTCGACGAAACCCTTCTCGCTGTGATTGGCATCTTGCATGCCGCAAGGTTGCAGAGTAGTATTGCCGGGTGGCTCCACGCTGGCGCGCTCTCGTTGTCTGGGAGCCAGGACGGCGCGCCGGTATGGTTCGAGGATGTTGGTTTGATGCGTGAGTGGGCCGGTCGTGGTCGCGAGGCGATGCGCGAACTTGGCTTGGAGGTTCACCATGGCGTCGAGTTCTAAAGCTAACTTACCCACGTCCCCACACCTCCCGCCAGCTTTCTTTCTTCGCGTTCCCCTTCTTTTCTTGAGCATGGAATGATAAATTTTTTCTCGCGTGGCGCATGCGCAGTTGTCAATTCTAGATTCTATACAGATCTTTGAACATGTACTGTAGCGTATGCGCGGAGTATCCAACTCTGTGTGTACGTATGTGTGGCGGAATATATACTACTGCTGTGAACGAACTTGCCTCCTATGCTAACCGATAAGAACTTCCAGACGCCGCCATATCGCCATGCCCGTACATGCGAACCTGACCTCGAGAGAAAGACGCGCACGGTCCAGCCGAGGATGAGGAAGAAGGGATCTTCTCCTTGCAGTCTTCAAGTACGTGAATATCAAACGTAGGCGGTTGGCCCTGTAACCACAGGAAACAAAATTAATAAAAAGCTCGCTCTGAGGGTAATAGTTGAAAAACTCACAGCGCGCACGAAAGCGATTAGTCGCTCGCCATCTGTCAGTACCATGGATCCAGCACGCCCAGGCGCCTTCACGCGCGTCTCGAGGAACGGCAATTCAGATACGACGTCCTCTGCAAAACAACAACTCCCGGACGACCAGTCCCCACCGCCGACGCAACCTAGAGTGATTCTAGTCCGCGACATACGGCTGAGCGAACAGCCATTGTTACCACAGGAAGAACCAGAACCAAACGATGATGATGACGACGGCGACGATATTAGTGACGAGGAGGAGGAGGAGGAGGAGGAGGAGGACGACAGAGTGCGGCGTTTCGCGCGCATAGCGGCACGCCTGACGCGCGCAGCGCTAAAATCGCGTATGACGAGTTTGTCGGATTCGAGCGCGAGCCAGCGTTGGCCTGCGTGAGCCGTTATCCACTGGAACGAAGGGGGCGCGATGACGCGCGCCGCGCTACGTCCCCACTCTTCCCACGGCACCTCCGCCTCACCCCCCACTTCTTGTCCTTCTGATCCCACCTTTTTGCGAGCGTCGTTGGCGAGGGCAAAGAGGGCACGGTGGCTGACGGTCGTCACCACTTTCTTCCAGCTTGCGCGCGGACCGCGTTCGCGCAGGAGAAAGGTGATTCCGACCACCATGTCGTCCGGTGCGCTATGGAACGGGAGAGATGGTGCTGGCGGTGCTGACGAGGGCTCGTAGTGGCGTTGTTGTGGTTGTCGTTCACTGGGTCGGTCCGTTTGCATGTATACGGTGTGGATGCGATAGTCGGAGTGGAAACCGGGCAGCGCGAGTGTGCGGACGACGTGCAAGCTCGGGGAAGTGGCACCATCTATCCCTGCTCCTTCTCCTCGTGTCGTCGTCACGCGGCAGATTTCTATGGATGGCGTCTCGCGTTTGAGAAATAGGACGAGGTCGGGGGAGAGCACGGACAGAGCGCCCTCGTATGTCCCGTTTGGCGCGCGATGGACCTTCAGAGATGAGTTTATATCTGCCCTTTTTGTACGGTGGTATTACACTTACGAGCGTCATTTCCCCTCGTTTCCAATCGACGAGATAAATGGAGTCGCATTCCTGATTGACCGTTCGCAAGTCAACCAGAACGAGCACGACGTAGTCCCCGATCACGTCCGCGCGGACATCGAGGAGGTTCACGGGGAGCTGGGTATCGAGTGGGAGATCGGCCTTCTTAGCCAATGGGTGTATTCCGCCTGTTTCGAGGCTCATGAACCGGAGCACGGTTGTTGTGGGAGAGTCGTCCAGCCGTCGCAAACTGATGTATAGATGAGAAAAAATGGACATAATGGTGCAAAGGACACTCACCTGAGGATGGGAACGACGAGGTCGTCCTCTTCAATGGAAAACGCCTGCGTAATCGCTACTGATCCCAATGGATAGTCTATCTGCTTCCAGGTATGCCGACCCGCGTGGAGCGCATCCCGCAAATCCACATATAACAGCGCTGGCTGTCTCAAGCCGCTTGGATGGCCTTGCCAATCGACTGCAAAGAGATAACCATCGCAAAGAAAGAACGGACCAAACAAGTCGCGCTCTGCGGGTATTACAAGCCGTGGAGTCGTCAAATATCTCCCTACATCGTTCCACGACGCTTCCCACCGTTCCAGCGTCTCCAATCTGTCATTAATAGGGAGCTTGGAGAGATCCCATAGCGGATCGTACACGCCTGCCAAGCTCGCCTGAGACAAGTAGCGAAGCAAAAGGGACCCTTCTACGATGTCGTGAAATCTCCTACAGCTCAGCGCGAGTGCTGAAATGCCTTTGGCGTCCAAATAGGAAGCGATATTCTCGATAAGCTCTGTCGAAAGCGAGGGGAACGACATGGCTGAGTGAACCTGTCCAACGGCGCTAAACGCCTCGCAGCCGCAGCATGCTGTGACCCTATAAGCCGCTTAAGCACCCTGCGGCGACTGCCGAGAGCAAAATCTCTGCGATTTCAAGAATACAGTCAGCATCTGAACAAAATAAAAATTTGTAATTTACATCTTGCTGCGCCAAGAAAATCTATGCAGATAGGTTTCTAGGTTTAAAGCTGACAGCCGAACAGAAACATCAGTAAACTGGACTGGCTTAACGCTTAAGCGACTCAACGGGTCAGCCGGCCCGTCCAAGTCCGTCGGCGTGTTGGTCTCATCCGGTTGCATATCCCGTCTCAGTTTTGGTTACCGTATGTCTCGTCTTCGCCCTTCCCCGACACCGACACCGACTGTTCCACAATCTACGCATTCTTTGCGCGTCGTTGCTGCGGGAACCCTCTTTCTAACCCACACACTTTCATTACCGTCACACCCAGGTCCCGCACAGTCCGTACGCGCTCATGAATACGTGCGTAGCCGGGGTGGTAGCGCACCTGCAGTTCTCTCCGTGCTATCACAGCTGCACGCGGATAAATGCTGGCTGGTTGCAAGTCTGGGAAGCGCGCAGGAAGCGCGCGGCCTTTCGCGTGAGCTCGAAGGCGAGGGCGTGAGTACGCGGTACTGTAAGGTCTGGGAAGGAGCTGGTGTGCCCGCTGCATGGATCCTCCACGCCGGTGAGTGAGACCTTACGTGTTGACCCCCTTTTTGACGAAAATTAACAACTTTTGTTGCTTCTCTACAGGCGACACAAGTAGTCAGTCTGTCATCAATCACAATCCGCTCCCGGACATTCCGCACGAGGAGTTTGTCTCGCTCTTGGGACCTCTACTAGTCCCAGAGCACTACCCCTCTCCGGATATGCCTCTAGCTTCCCCTCCACTCTCACCGCCTCCACTGTCTCCATCCAGCGTCGCGCCGTTTGAATGGATCCATTTCGAGGGTCGCTCCGTCAAAACGACGTTAAACAACCTTCAAGGGGTAGACAGCCTCGCACGTGAGCGACGGTGGCGGTCACAATGCGTATTTAGCATAGACGTCGGCCGCCGCGTGAAGCAGGGCATCGAGGCTGTGTGTACCTTTTTCCCATATGGATGTTGAATCTGTACTCACTGACCCGCCCGCGCGAAATGTAGCTCATCCCCCACGCCGATGTGATATTTCTCAATCGGACTTATGCCCAAGCACAATCTCCCGCGTATGCCAACGCGCCACGCGCTTTCCTGCTCGCACTCACGCGTCTTGCGCCACCCCACGCTCTGCTCGTCGCCTACTGGGGCGCCGATGGTGCCGCCGCGCTTTCCGTCCCAACGCGGGAATACTTCCAGTCTTCAGGCTGGACAGCCCCACCGACACCCGCATCCTCTTCCTCCTCCTCCTCCTCTTCCTCCATCTCCGCCTCCACCAACGCTACCCCGTCCGCGCCACGCCGCCCACGCAGCGGCGCAGAAGAGGCAGAGAGCGTGCGCACGGGGAGCGGTTTCTGGGCAGCAGGACACGACAGCAGCCACGGGAGCAGCGCGTTCTCCGCCTCCCAGCTGCGCCATCTCGCGTCGACTTCCGAATCCTCGCCACAGCAGGCCGACGACTCTGGCGACGACTCGGATGGCACTGAGATCGCGGCCGGCTCGAGTAATGATGGGTCGGCTGCTGCCGCCGCGCGGGCAACGGCGCTCGCGCGAGGACAGCAGGCGGCGCAGCAGCAACAGCAACAGAATCAACAACGCGTTGATGATGCGGGGGCGCAGGATGCATTCGTCGCGGGCATGATTTATGCACTGAGCCGCCGGTTACTCCCTGGGGCACCGTATGCGCCTGGTCTGGCGGGAGCTGTGGAGGCGCAGCGATCGGAGGGTGGACGGTGGAAGCTTGACGAGTGTCTTAGGTACGGGAATGAAGGCCTGCTGACATTTTGAATTGCTTATTGAGTTGTGTGGGTCGCCAGGTTCGCAACGGAACTTGCTGGCCGTAAAGCGCGTCGGCGCGCGTGGGATGGGCTAGGAGAAGAAATGACCCGAGCAGGTTGGTTCGATGGCTAGGAAAGGAGCACTCAGCCGTACTCGCGCCCGTAAAAAGAGCTGACTCTGGTGCATCGACGGACGATGCAGAAAAAAGAGCAGAGATTCGTGTAGGGCATGCAGTGCCATGATACCTCTGGTGCTCACTACAACAAGTGGCGATCTCAACATCACGACAAAAGGTTATTTTTCTTGGCGCCCTCATACCACAAACGCGTATTCACGTTACCCACATACTAAATTCCTTCACTATTCGATACCCGGTCAGGAACACCTGTAGAGTACACTTGACATATACTACTTCCTCTAACCACGTCCTTTAGTTGATTCGAACAAAGCCGAATAACGTTGAACTGGAGCCAGTCAGTTATGCCATAATGACGATGGAGGTTACCACGGCAACACCTCTTTCCCCTTTGCTCTACAACTCGAAGGGCCGAATCGAACGTTCCACTATCCGGGACTTCCTTATATGGCACACCAGCATAGTCGGCAGTTCGGGTGTAGACAGTATTTCCCCACCACGGCTGGATGTTGTTCAGGTCAATCGTACCATTCCTCGGGTACTGTAAAGCGAAGAAGATGACGATGGTACCGATAGAGTAACTTGCAGCGGACAGCACAACTAGAAATCACCGATTAGAAATTGAGCACCGCATCAGAAGATCGTCACAATTGTACTTTGACCACCAGGTAATGTGGTGGCGACGGATGATGTAGTTGAATAGGAAGCACATAAGTGTCCAAGACACGTAGTTGATCGGGATCGCAGGCGGCATGTGGTCGATGCTGGTGAACATGAGGGGAAAGTTAACATATTTGAAGAAACGAATCTTAAATCTCTTATGCAGAGGCCACGAAATGGTTGGGGCAACTGCGCTAGCCGCTAAGAAGGAAAGCAGGCCATAGTAGGGTTGACCATGGGAGAAGAGACGTTTCGGGCCAATGGATCCCCACTATGACAACATTCAGTATTTGAGATAGACCAACAGATAAGCAACTTACAATAATAGACGCTGTATCAAACACAATCGTATCAGGGCAGGTGAAGTTGTCTTGTTGATTGGGGCTGCCGCAGAGCTGTTCGATATGCTGCAACAGCGACGGCAAAAACCCGAGGTTGCCATCTGCTAGCCCGCTCAATGGTTCGGTTTGCTCAGCTCCGGCCTACTAGGCCGCTGATAACCCGGGCCGGCTGTCAAATATGCCGAATCCAGTGGAAGCAAGCTGTGTCCGAGTCCACGTTGCTTGTATGAGTATGGGGCTTGCCCAATGTCTGCTGTTATCAGTTTTCAACTTCAACCACATCCCCGGCCGTTCCTCGCTTACCATTCACCACCTGCGTATCGTCATTTTCTTGTGTCCATTTGATGGAAACATCTAGTACCAACGCATTCTGGCACACTGCACGTACGTTCCATTCTAGGTGCTCTTTTTCGTTATCTGATTCAAGTTGTCATAGGGCACCCTGCCCTCAGGCGACAAGGAACCACTACTATCACTGGCAGACGTTCAAGGCCGCGTATTTACAAACTCAACGATGATGCGCTTCTCAACATATTCTACCTCTGTCGCCTCGATATCCAGGACAAAGAACAAGATGACAATGGAACTCTCAGAATTATATGGGATGACCAGCGTTGGTGGTACAAGCTCGTGCACGTTTGCCGACGATGGCGGTATCTCATCTTTGCATCGCAATCCGGGCTAGGTCTCCATCTAGTCTGCACGTATGGCACGCCTGTCGCAAGGATGCTGGCACATTCACCCCCCTTGCCAATTGTTATCTCATTCATAGCCGTGGATCGCGAGCCGACTACAAAAGATGAAGAAGGCATTTTATTTGCACTCCAGCACCATGATCGCATACGTCGCGTTGGCCTTAGGATGCCAACTTCAAGTGTGCGTAAGGTCATCGAGGCTATGGATGAGCAATTCCCGATTCTGGAACATGTGTACATCATACCTCGGACCGAAGACAATGTGAGCTTGACATTTCCGGAAACATTTCAAGCACCGCAACTACGCCAACTCGCGCTGTGGCATATTACGGCCCCCATTAGATCGCCATTGCTCACGACGAGCGCACTACTGGGCCTTGTCACTCTTGCTCTCGCGGCAATCCTTCCATCCACCTACACTCACTTACTCACACACCTTTCGCATATGGTCCAACTGGAGAGCCTGATGATCTGTTTTCATTCCCCTTCCCCCCGTCATGTTGCGAGACAATTGTTAGATGCCACGGTCACGACACGCGTCGCACTCCCTAACCTTCGGCGGCTCGCGTTCAAAGGTGTGAGCGCTTACTTGGAAGGCCTCCTCGTTCGTATTAGTGCCCCTCACCTCAATCAGCTCCATATCATTTTTTTCCATGAGCTCAACTTCTCCGTCCCACACCTCTCGCAATTTATGAACACATCGGTCCAACTTGGATTCAACAATTTCCAAATCAAATTTGGAAATAGTTATGTTATCTTGGATACACCCTCACACGGGCAAGGGAACCATGGTCGCGTTCATGTACAAGTCAATTGCAGACACTTCGACTGGCAGGTAGCATCCGCAGTACAGATATTCACTGCGTTTCTGCCAGCACTCTCTATCGCGGAGACGCTCGCTCTCGACTATGAAGAACATGCTCTATCTTCGGAGTGTCATAACGATGT
>QLPC01006058.1:0-15575 GCA_003314055.1 Lactifluus hygrophoroides | reverse complement strand
TTTAATTGGGAGATGACCGGAATAGTGCCCATTTGTATATAAACGTCCGTGGGAAGAAAGGGAAGACGAATTGAGGGACTAGACGCAGCCGCATCATGACTACTTATACAAATGCAAAGACTCGGAGGTCCGCTTATCTCTTGATGGCTCCCTTTTTGGCAGCCACTTTTCGTCCATAGTCAGTGATCATGTGACCGCTGGCAGTCAAGACCTGTGACTCTCCGGGTCGCATGCTGCATGCTGCATGCTAGTGATCCCGACTCTTGAGCGTATAGACCGCGTACTAGCCACCAGAGAGGCACCAACAACTTGAAAGCTGCTCCGAGTCCAAACTCTATGAACAAGTCAATCCATCGGGACTCGTCGGCCCATGAATTGCTTGAAGCGCCCCTTCGATATTATTTTCTATAACCATACCAAATAGAAAAATATATACCACGAAAACGTGCACACCTCCAATTTAGACCCATTATCGGGTGCCAATATTGCCCAGGAGCAGACTGGCCTGCTAGGCCTGTCTTAGCAGACAAGTATACGCCAATTGCAAAAACCAATTCATCTGCTACGCAAAAAAGAAATAAGATTTGTTAAAATAAGGCCATATCTCCCAGATAAATTCAAAAATCATCCGAATAGTTAATCTCACGCGCCGTAGTGAACAAAATTTACCCATCGCTCCAAAGTGATGCCCTCCTTTCTCCTCAACCACCGCACCGCATCCCGAAGCGCACCCGCAGATCTCTCATGGTACGGCACACCTTCCTCCCTTCCAGAGAAAATAAACTTGTAAAAGTGCTCCGCAAGGTCCCGCCCATCCGTATCAGCCATCGCCCACATCGTTCCAACAACACTCCGGAATCCACAGTACTGCATCGCAGCAGTAAGGTGTAGTGCCTCGTCCGCGATGCTCCCTTCCGTCAGTTCCGCGGTGTGACATGCAGACAGGAAGGCAAATTCCGCGGCAGGAAGTCGAGATCGAACAATATCGAGGAGTGTGAGTCGCTTGTCACCGTGAAGCATAAATGAAGCATCGAATGGCTTTCCTGCCTCTAACGTTCCATGACACGCAAAATGGGCAAATCGGTGGCTTCGGAGACCCTCGACAACAGTACTCGGTGTCGCCCTTCTCGAGATAAGACTCTCCACCCGCGTATCAAGACCCTCTAAGACCTGAATCTCTTCCAGAACTCCTGGCAGTGACCCATCTGGCTGTGCGACGAAAAGTACTGAAGGTAGGTCGAACAATTGCGTACTTGACTGACGAGATTCGATGAGTGCAGAGAGTGATGGTGTATATGAGGGGATGTACAGATCGGAGAAATACCGCTTGACACGGCCGTGGGAAGGGATTGGGCCCATTGCGTGGAGGGGAAGAGAACAGAAGACTGATGTCGGGCACCACCACACTCGTGATTGTTCTGGTATCTTCAACTTGCAGAGGCGCTCGATGACCGGTCGGCCAACGAGGTCATAGAGTCCCTCAAGTACGGAACGTAAAGTGCGAATATACTGCTTGGAATTGAGGTCTTCCTTTCTTTCTCGCATTAGTCGATCCCTCATGTCGATTGCGCGCTGATAGAAATCGTTAGCAGTGGGAATGTAGGAAGGAGGCGAGTCAGAGAGGATGATGAGAATGTCTGATCGCCATCTGGAATGGTTGATAATAATGACTGGACCGCGCGAAGCAGCGGAACGGAGAGTTTTGAATGAGGGTGTCTTGAAGAAGCCTTCAGAACCTTGCAAGCCCTGTATCTGTGTAATGACTGCGTCGCGCTCCTCGAGAAGTTTCCGCTGTTTTACGATGAGACGGCCGAACGGGTCCATCCCATCATCCATTACGCCTTCCACTCTATCCACCACTGCACCATCGTCTATTCCCATATCTCCCCTTGGTAAATCGGACATTGTTACTGTCTCGAGCTCCAGGTTAATCGCTGCAAACCTCTCTGCCAAAACTGAGTCCGCTCCATCAAGTTGGGTGATAGATGTACGAAGGCCACGCATTTCTGACCAAAGTAGCGCTCTTCCTCGTTCCAGCGTCTCGATTGCATGCCAAAGTCGGCCCGTGCCTATCAAATACGATGCGTAATCCAAAGGCATCTTGTCGCATTCATTAGGCATCGTAGTGACAAGTCGAAGGTGTTGCAGATGCAGGGTCGGTGCGAAGAGAAGAGAGCTTTGCATCAAGGACATGGCACTTTTGTATGCAGTCGAGACAGAGGTGTGCCCCAAACTTCGTGCAAAGTATGCCCAGATGCACGAATACTCGAATCTGGTGGGTATATTTGCATACTTATCGTTGGCAGCCATTGGGAGTAGTTGCATGATTTCGCCAAGGTCCTCTCCACGTCCCAGAAATTCCGCGCGGGACATCAGAGACGAAATAAGCCGTTTAATCGCCATGAAATGTGAAGACTCTGAGCCTGGAAATTTGAGAACATCGCGCTGCAGAGCAATGGCCTCATCAAGATACTCCAATTTGTGGGTATATTTGAATACGACGTCGAGGTTGCGCCCAAGGAGGACAAGGAGGTTGGCCCTCAATAGAGAATTTGGGTGTGATGAATCAAGTGACATTCGGCGATACTTAACGGATTCTTCGACATCCGATATATCACCACAGCGAGAGAACCTTCCCTCGTGATATTCTGCAAGGTCTTGGAGACAGGTTTCGTGAAGATCTGTCCCTGGAAGTGCCTTGGAGAGACGTTCTTGGAGATCGCGAATGCTCACCTCTGTGGTCGTAAAGGAAGCCATCTGGACGGTGTTTGACTCAGTAACACCCAGGTACCGAGAGGACAAGGAATACTAACACGTGAAACAGGGGAGCGAGCCTCTTTATAACCTTCTGTGAGACCGAAGTGTTCTAAGCGCTCCTTTGTAAAGCTCGCCAGCATGTTGGTAAGATCGGTACGCAATGAACCATCCAGAGAGGAAGAGCCAAGCAAGTTGCGAATCCGCGACATTGCCTCCTCTAAATATTCTGGCTTCCCATAGATGGTCGATCGGAACGATGCAAGAAAGGCGGCCAGTCTTGAAGCCTGATCCTGGTACGAGCCGGGAGTGTCTCCAAGGGGATTGAGGGTAATGACCGCGTCCAAGATTGCCATTGCCTCTTCATAATCATCTGCAGAATGGATTAAGATGAAGCGATTGGCGAGAGCACGGGCAAGTGCATAGCGCAGAGACATGTAGTGGGAATCTGATGGATGAAATTTCAGCGCCTGCTGGAAGCATTCGATAACTTGATCTAAAGGTTGATCTCGCTTTCCAAACTCGAATGTCGTTATTACAGTCTCCGCCAACGCCGTAACGGCCCCGCTCGGATAGTAACCTGCTGAAATATCAGAGGTGAGAAGTTCGAGACAGAGAACCACCATTTCTTTAATATCCTGCATCGCATTATCAGAGCCCAGCTCGACCTGAGCAGCCAATGCCTTGACAAGCCAAGTAATAACATCATTTCGTGAAGACTCCAAGTTTTCAAGTGGTAACTCTAGGACATAACGGAGGTATTGAACCGAGTACTTTGCATCTTCGAGCTGCTCTGATATCATCGAGCGATGCATTAAGGCTGTTGCAAGGCGAATGAGCATTTGAAAAATATTTAGACGCCTCCCATTCCAGGGACGAAGTGGAAGGAAGATCGCTTCAGTCATGTGAAGAACGCATTTATTGAGGTCTTCCTTCGTTTCTGACAACTGGTAGCGTCGTATTTGCGCCCTGGACAGGGTCTCTAGAATAAAAGGGCGCGAAGGATAGGACAGAGACAAATGTGAGAGAATACGTAGAACGGGGTTTCATTGAGCGTTCGACTCTGATAAGATCCTGAGGGACTAAGTTAGACACGCAAGTGCGCAGTCAATTCGACTCCGAAGAAAGGGGTGGGGAAGAAGCACTGTACGTATAGTACGAGGAGAATGTGGAGGGAATAGCCAAGGGCATTGACAGGGATAGCAACAGAGCAGCTTACCAACGATGGATTCCTCGTGACGGAATCTCTTCGGGATTGTGGCTGTAATGAGAGTTCGCAAAATAGAGTCTCGGTAGAAATTGGCCGCTCCATTCATTGATGTCGAACCCGCGTAATTTGCTTTGCTCGGCAGCAGCATCGGTGCCGACACCCCCAAGTAGTGCGCGTCAAGGAGGCAGCAGACCGTGGGAAGACCTCACAAGTCACTCCCCCGGCAAAGGTGATCAAGCCACCTGCCCCAATCACTCCTGACACCCCCCCCCGCCCCACCATACTAGTGCAACTCCCTCGGTAACTGGAGACTCGAAAGTCAGAGCATACCTGTCAGTAATGAAGATGGGCTTCACCGCCTATCTCAACATTCCCTCTCGGCGAGATAGACGTGGACAACATGACGAGGTCACGATTGATCGCTGAAAATCTTTCCGCTAGATGCGAGTCGGCCCCATTAAGCCGGTCGATCAAGGTACGGAGATCACGCATCTCTGACCAGAGTAAAGCTCTTCCGTGTTCCAGGACCTCTATAGCCTGCTCTATTCGACCGGTATCGACCTGATGTGATGCATATTCCAGGGGCAGTTTATTGCTATTATCGGGTTCGCAACGAGACGAGCGTGTTGTATTTGGAGTGTGGGTGCAAACGTTAGAGAGCTTTGCATCAACGACATGGCATTCCCATAGGCCTCCGAGAGGGATGGGTCTCTGAGGTGTTGCGCAAAAGACGCCCAATCACATGACAACTGGGATCGATCCGGAGCGCTCGCGTACTTATTATTGACAGCCTTGGGATATAGCTGCATAATTTCATCCAGGTCATTTCTGTGACCGAATAACCCCAGCGATTGGTTAGAAGCGTAACGAGAAACCGGGTTGCTTCAAAGTGATCCGCCTGTGAACTTTGTTCCTTGAGTAGGTCACGACTTAAGGAAGTCGACTCTTCGAGATAGTATGTTTTCTTGGTACATGTGAACGCAAGGAGAAGGATGCTACATGATGGACTCCTCGATGTCAGTTACTTCGTTGGTGCGAAAAATCTTTGTGTTGTACCAACCCACGAGATCACTGAGGTACTTTCTGTGGGGTGGCTCCCTAGATGAGTCGTGGAAAGAACTTCTCGAAGATGTTGGATTTTCTCCTCCACTGCAGTAATTGAATATACTCCAAGACCTGCTATCGATTCGGTGACACTATCCCTAGGCGTCCCCAGGCGGAAGGCAGGTAAAGGGCTAGCAACTTCTGAGCCATAGGAATGGGCTTCTCGAAGGTCGCCATCGATACCGAAGTGTCGAAAGCGTTCTTCTGTTTGGATTGCCAAGGCCTGTGTGATTGTAGGACGAAGCTCGGTTCGAAGAGAAGGAAAATTGAGCAAGGCACGATGGCGGGAAATTGCCTCGGTTGAATATTCTGGGTTCCTGAGCAAGATCGACCGTGCGTGCGTAAGGGTTGCAAGAAACGCCGAGGCAACGTCCTTGAGTGGCTCTGGTCCTCCAGAGGGACGAAAGCGATGATTTTGTCCAGGACTGCTGTTACCTCATCGTAATCATCATTCGAATAAACCATCATGGTGCGAAGGAGGAGAACGCTAACCAGCGCAAACGATACTTGGATTCGGTGTAAACCTGATGGACAGGCTTTGAGCGCCTCCCGCAAAGATTCGACAACTTGGTCTTGGGACGCTAACTGAGAGTAATGATTGAAGACAGCCGTAGCCGATGACTTCACGGCGTTGGTTGGATAGCCTTCTGAGATGCCTGGGGAAAGCGATTCGCGGCAAAGGATCGCCATCTCCTCGATGTCCCGTTTCACATACTCGGATCCAACATCCACCTGAGCCCGCAACGCTTGGACAAGCATTTCCGTCACTTCTTTGTGCGATATATCGAAGACTTCAAGGGGCTGGCCACGAAGATAGCGAAGATACTTAAGCGAGTCCGTAATATCGCAGGGCTGCTTAGAAATGTTGGAACGAAAATGGATTTATTGAGGACTTCCTGCAGGCCTGACAGCACGTGGCGTGCGAGTTGAAGTTGACCCATGGCTCGGAGACAGCGAGAACGAGTAGGATGGGGTTGTGGAAGCAACATGAGAGTATGTTGGAGCTCAGCAATTTTTTCATCAATTTCAAGGATAGTGGAGCCTGTAAAGTTGAGGGTAAGACAGTTATGGCAGATGAACATATCCAGGAAGTACCCATGCCGTCTCACTTGATCAACTCGCGAGTATTGAACAATGGACTCCGGATTTTCCTCCAAAGACGAGTGAAGAATTGAAGAGAAAGGTGGGATGTGATGTCACGGCCGGTGGCAGTCTGGCACGTGAGCGACCCCACCTACCTCGGGCCAACTTGAAGACAACGTGCCACCAAGCAGAATCCCCACGCCATATGCAAGGGAATCGCAGATATTCCAGAAAACTGTCTTAATCAACAATAGCCACTGCGGAGGCAGCCCTGACCGCGGTCGCGAACCACTTCGATCACCAAGTTATGCCCGTCAAGTGCCCGTCGCGACGATCTCAGCATCACCGACTGCATCCACAACACCTCCACAACCACACCCACTTCGTGCGGCATCAACAAGGTAGCCGACGATGACGATGGCGATGACGATGGGAGGCATATGTCATTCCGGACTCATCTGCATGGCACCCGACTGCGTTGTGAGCGCTGCTTCATTTTTGAACCGGCGGACCGCAGCAAGGACGATAACACAGAGCGGGCCTCACGATCGTCGCGTGGCATCCTTCCTGCCTTTCTTGACTTTTGGCACAGTGAGGGACGCGGTGATCACCGCGGCACGTGTCACGGTCGTGGACCGTTGCCATCCCGCGGGTTTCTTCCTGACGCAGTTTCGGTACGACGGCGGTGATCACGGCACCATCCTCAGATCCTCGAGGGAAATGCAAATCAGTACAGTAGATTATAATATGGTGCTTGGAGACCTCAATGTACCGTTCTCATTTCTTTCTTTTCACCAGTAGGATGTGGCCCGCTCCCGGATCCATCTGGTCATATGGAAGGTTTACTATACTAACGTCACTTGCGACCAGTCGAGACGGCGGACAGTAACGCCGATCACACAGTTCCTGAACGAACGTAAAAGTTACGCTACAATACAGTAGCCGGTCTCCGCAGCCCGGGTTGCTTGGCGAACGTTTCCTGAAAGATTAGGTGGCCCATTGGACATGTCCAACGACTGGTGGAATCGGGGGCTGATTGCCATATGGTATCGACCACAGGTCCAGGAGCTCCAACCCTGTGAAAAATAAGAACTACCCATGAGTGTGTGAATTGGTCATAAACCGTAACGAGGGGCGGTAGGGAAGTTTGAGACTATAGAGATGAATATTTCCTGGAAACACCAGGAGCATATGAAATTCTCTTCTAACAACTACGAAGACACAGTATAATATTGCATAAAAAGTGTTCCATTTCGTTCCTGAATAAAGGATACCAGTATAAATCACTCGAGAATGGTGTCGGACCGTGATCTCGCGGCCTATTCTCCCGCATGATCCTGAAACTCAGGCACAACAGCCGCCTTCTCCACCATTGCGCATTCAGGTTCAGAGTTATCGGCAGCTCTTGACGATTCCGGTGAATGTTGGGTCCTCATCCTGAAGTCTGTCGTCGTCACTCTGGAAACAACAACTTGCGTTCGAGGTGCTGTCGATGTTCGCTTTCTGTCAGTATTGTGCGAAAGCGACTACAACATGAGACGTGATCCTATCATTCAGCATAACGTGCAATGGAACACAGGCAAAAATACCCCACCTGCCCAGTGAACCCCATATCGAACTGACTTCGTTCGGCCAGGCGTTCACGTAATCTCGTGCGCGATAACAATCCATCAAGGATCATCTAAACGATAAAAGTCTTCCTTATATACATTGCTTTAGGATAAAGAACCACTACTTACGTGCGAGTATATTGACCCCGATGTCATGTCGAAGATCATATAAATCGTGTACCGCGGAATCAAAAACCACATCGCCAACGCGGCGACGGCCCAGAGCGTTGCAAGAAGTCCAAGTTGAACGACGTTGCGGATGATATAATTCACGATATTATCTGATTTCTGAATCCCACTGCGTGACCCCAACAGCGCTCGTGAAAGGAAGTCTATACGGGAAAGGTCGGTGTCACTGGGAACAGATCGGATCATGACCTACACATCATTAAGCCCTCGGCGACGGCTTGTAATGCATGCCACACGACTGACGCGATACCATGCGAGAGATTATAGTTGAACCCGGTGCTTCAACACATATCAATTAGTAAGAGTTCGAGAGTTCGGTACCAAAGTAACCATACTTCTCTGAGTGCCAAGTTGTCCAGATAGTGACTATGCCAGCAATGAACGCAGCGAGGGAGAATCCAAAGACCAGGCCACATTGTAGGCGGCTCTGTGTTAGGGTGTAAACGCTGAAATGGAAAAATGGTCAACTGCGTGTCCATCCGGGATCGGGTGAGCACCAACCGGAGAGACAGAAATGAATTCGCCATGATGATGAGTATACATTGACATGCTGAGTTAGCATATCCTTGCCATATTGAACCTGAAATAGGGATGAGAGCAAGCTGCGAGCGGTCGCGATACAGAACAGACTCTTTGGGTTAACAGCTAGCCTAGATGTGTTGACACTATTACGGATAGTATTAGTGAAGTATCATTTAGTAAACAGCTGGGGACTTACAGGACGTTCCAGCCCAGATTCCAAGCCCTGTTTCCCGCATGAGTATGTTTAGTCAATTCAAAGCGTGATAAAAATGAAAGCATATTACATGGCGCTTTGGAAGAGAATGAAGATATACTGTACAACGACAAAAACCCTGTGAAAATAAATATCGATTTGGATATAATGCGAGATATGGTTTGTGCTCACCTCACATATACGGGGTCCTGGAAGCCTGCGAACATCGTCGTAACTATGTGCATCGACGAGTAATAGTGGAACCCACCGCTGGTCCAATATGTGTACTGCTGTTGACTGACAATCCCACAGAAAAACGAATTGACTACTCGAAGATTCAGCGTTGCATCAGGGCGCAACACCACCCTGACACCTACAAAGGATTGCCACAAAGAGTAGACCTGAACAATCAATGAAATGTTAGTGGAAGGGCGTACAAGAAAAAAGATAGCTTGCCTAAAACTGACGTTGCACCGAAATGTAACTCATCTGTCATAGCAGGGAAAAGGAGAGGAGAATAGTCCGCGCATCGTCGGTACTTTTTGTTTGTATATTATAATATCGCGTGGACAAACTCCCCCACGCCGCTAATTCAATCGAGTTGGAAGGTATACTTTATCTGGGCCAATAAGTTTCTCCCACGCGTTTTGGGAAAGCAGGCGATACAGTACCCTGGCGCCTCATAGCGGAGTCTGAATTGAAGTGCATTCCACATTTCAAACGATTTCCGGTCGACGGACGCACTAAGTGTAAGGTGTAACGGGGTTTCTTCAGTTCTCCCAGTACCTGCACTGCCAGCTTACAACAGCTAACATGCACAGCATCCAGTTTTTTCTCAAGTGCTTTGCTTTAGCGACCAGTAGTTCTAATTCCTCGTAGTCAAAGGCTTATGTCGGATGACCTAAGCCTAAGTTCCACCAATAGGGTCGTTCACGGTTGGCATTTTTGAGCCATTTTTGATTCATTTTCAATTTCATTTTCGATCACATTTTTGTAGAATGAACATCAGAATTAGATAAAGAATGAGTCAAAAAATGATCATCAGGAAAAACCTCATGTCTTAATTAGACAAAAATTTGCCAAGGCCTACCAAAACTTTGCCAAGGCCCACAAAAATTTTGCTAAGGCCCACAAAAATTTTGCTAAATTTGCCAAATTTGCCAAATATGGGAAACAATGTGGTTAGGGGGTTGCCTAACCAATGCTATCTCATTGCCGGTGGCAGCTTTCTGATCAGCTGATTATCCATTTCCGGGGCTGGGCTATGATCGCGTCTGGTGGGACACCCGGCCCTTGAACTTCATGCTCGCTTCCAAGATCATCAATCATCAATCATCATTTGTGACAATACGTATTCCAACAAGTCATGGTGTATTGTCAGTCAAGGCATAATGTTTGCTCTTCAGGAGATCAACTAGATGGAGTAGGAAATGTGTTCCTACCAGTGGCAGCTCAGCGTTGATCCCACGACGTTGCGAGATTTTGAGTCTCGTGTTCGTCATAATTTTCCCAGTCCGGCCCGTCCAGGCTAAAGGCCAGGCCCAGACATGGCCAGTTTGCTTATGCGACGTGGGCATTCTGGCAATTGCGCTTCTGAGTTGTCATTATCTAGTGTCCACTCCTTTGTTTCTAATCTACTGCTGTGCCCCATCTTTCACCTTCTCTTACATGGAATGTCTTCATTGTGCTTCAGTTTTTCGATCAGGAAAACAGTTTTCCTGATCTTTCACTTTTATTTGCCCGCTGTAGACTTGCAGCCAAAGTAGGGCCTGCCACGTATGTACGTAATGACCACTGACGCACCCAGTGGTATGTTTCCCTCTGATCAGAAAATTTTCTTTCTCATTTCGCATAGGGTCCAATGACTATAGAGCTTAGTCATCACGGGGGGCCTCCTCCACCGCGACGAAAATGGGATACTGCCACACCCGTCGACGCTGTACCAAGAAGTCATTCGCAATCCGATGTATGCCAACTTCAACTACATCATGCCACCCAAATGGCTACAACAAGACTATCCTTTGCTCGCTGACAATGACGCGTTAATGACGAGCCACGACGCTACGGCGCCATCACGTTCTCCGTCTACAACCCACAAGGCACCATAGAGAAAGACATTATCGCTAACCCCATGACCAAGCACGTGCGACTCATTGCGGAATGGTCTCTTCATGGGTGACGGCGTGGTTTACGGCTTGCTGAGCAGATCATAGAGTTCTTCGTGACCCACTCAAGACGCTTCTGTCGGGTTTGCAGGAGCGTGACCTACTAAAACTCGAATAACAGTATCGTGCTTCGTTCCTCATCGCCTCATAGGCCTCATCGAGCTCATCCCTCGAAATCCCTTCGCCTGCCCATCTTCCACTCGTTTGCCTCCTCGTCTTGAGCTCTCTTGCGGTCTTGCCCCTTAACCGTTGCTAGTCGAGATAGGGTACCCACATAATAACCTGTGAATGTTACAGGCAAAGGCTCGGTGAGCTGGGGTGAAAGTCGATGTACTGCGGCCCACGAACACTTTCCAATGACCCACCTGGCCAAGGCCTCTGTCTGTGTGACACATTCCAAGGGCGCGTCATCCTTCCTGTAGCTGTCGTCCTTCTCTTTACAATACGTCGCACATACCTCACATGAGTTAATTTGTACTCGGTATCAGAAACAGTGAATTATGCTAGGGTATTTACCCGTACCCTCACCCAGCGGGTCAGGGTATGTACCCATACCCGCAACAAACCCACCATCGACCCGTACCCTCACGCGCGGGTACGGGTATGTACTGAAACCCGCAACAAACCCATGTAAACCCGTACCCGGATGACGGGTAAGGGTTTAGACCGGGTACGGGTACGGGTACGGGTACATACAAAAGTACCGGCGGGTTACCCGTGTCGTTCACTAACTAAGGGCGTCATTACATCCGCCCCCCTTTTCTTCCTCTCCCCCTTTTCAACACCCATTCTTGTTTTCAATTCACGCTATAACCGGATATAACCAGCTGTGCATGTCCATTTGAATCTGGCATTTGAGCAGACTATGACGATTGGATGAGGTACTTGCACACTAGCACGGCGTGTGAATTACGCGGGAACGATGGTTGAGAGTTCAGGAGTCAGGAGCCCCGGGACTGCATCTGCCTTACTGTCATGGCTGTGCCATCATGGAAAGAATATGAGTGCGCCATCAACATTATAAAGCCGCTGCCATCATGAAGGTGCGAAACCTCTCAACAGAGCCAGGTTGGTTTGAGCGCCTGGGTCACTTACAAGTTGCCGAGACGAGATGGGTGGTGGGAAATGACAGCCAAGAGATGGGGTCGAAGAGAAGGTGGACAGCTGGCTTAAGGGTGATTCAGGAGCGGGGTGTTGTTTTATTTCGGAACTGTTGCGATATTCTTCGGCGTAGGATGGGTGTTTTGGAGGGGGCGCGGAAACCATGACCCGGGAGGATGTGATGAATAGTGCGTCAGGAATGTCATATGGCTTCCATATTTCGCAGAGCGATTTAACAGTTCGATCTAGGGTGAAACAGAATTGGTAGGTTTTCTTCCCTTTGTGGCAGCATGGAATCCAAGCGATTTTGAAACGGGATCACTTATCGACTAGACCAATGACATACCAATACCTAGGGCCATCACGCAAGTGGGAATCTACGGTGGTGGGATTGACGGAAGAGATAGAAGATCGCCTGATTTATCGAGGTCGCATAGTGTCGAGGATTGTGGGGGTGGTGACACAGATGATGACAGAGTTATGAGAGAAGACCAGTTCGGAGTCCGATTCGATTGAGTAGAGAGTAGAGGACAGTAGAGAAATATATGGCTGCCAACAAAGCCTGGCACGAGATGCAGGATAGGGCCTACGAGGCTAAGCAAAGTGACCATACGCGGTCTTTGTGTTTTGAGGGACGACAGCCGAGGGAGCATTTGTTGCTGACGCGACCGTGCCGGCCTTTGCAGGCTTCAACGGCAATAATCTGGGTCCGTGGCCGTGAGGGATAACTGGGTGTTCAACCAGGCTCAAGTCTGCAGATATGACTTTGGGAAATCCAGCGCATCAGGAGATGTTTGCGGCGATACATGGCTCAGGAGAAGTTAAAGCTGAATGTGATGCTTCGGGGGTACCGGGGGCGAGGAGGGGTATGCGATCGCAGGGCTTGGAATAACAGGGCGGGCACCCTTCGGGAGGGACACCCGAGTACTAGTAAAGGACGGGATAGAAGAACTTGAGCTCGAGTTGGCATTACCACTCGCACTCGGAAGCCTCGGATGTGCAAACGGCGCCAGCGCTGACGGAAGAAGTACGATGGCTGGATACGGGCCCAGACCAGTAAAATCGTGACGAACGCAAGACTCAAAATCTTGCAACGTCGTAGGGTCAACGTTGAGCTGCCACTGGCCCAGGTAGGAATGCATTTCCCGCTCCATCTGGTTGATCCCCCAAAGAGCAAACATGCCTCGACCGACGATACACCACAACTTGTTTGAATACGTATCGTCGCAAATGATCTTGGAAGTGAGCATGAAGACAGAACTGTGGCAAATGTGACGGAGGGTGGAGCTTCGTGCGATGAAGCGTGTATGCGATAAAGTGATCCAACTTAGGAGCCGGAGCCATCGAAGGTGGCGCCGGGGCAGGGGGAACGCGTTCTGCAAAATCTTAGCCCTCGGGCCGAATGACATAAAAATAAGTTGAGCAGGCTTTTTGAGAGTTGGAGAAGAGACAGGTTTGGGTTGAACGGTTGACGGATGGGATTTACTGATCACTGCAGTGGCATTGTGACCTACGGAGTCAAGGGAATACGACACACGTCGGTGCATACAAACGGACATGGCTCCCAAGTTTTCAACTACAAACGCGCCGTGCAAACTCAACACACGAACGGGATTGTCAGTCTTAATAACACGTTGCATACATGTGTCTATCTGAGGTAGCGTTTACAAAAAACGTCCCACAAGATTCAAGTACCGTAGCACTTGTCCACTCGCGAGGAGCTACATGGCCAAATTCTGGGAACAAGTGTACACTTCGGCAAATATTGGCAACAGGAATAATGCTCGCTGACCGTATCCCATCTTTCATAGAATGTTTTATCTTATATAATAAGTGATTTGGGTCTGGCATCCTAGGAAATGGGGAGAACCAATTGATATAAGCAAGGTGCTTTGGTGGAATAACACCCGGTGGCAGCAACTCGCTGATGACTTCTTCTGGCAGTGAGAAGACGACTCTAACTTGACCAATTCTATACCCTGTTCCAATGAGGTATTTCAGTAAATAATAGAATGAATGTTGATAATGAGAAAGAGCGGATTACCTGCAATGCCCGTCTCTTGACCGGTGCCGTCATTGATCAGTGCTGCGTCGAACCTCGCGGGGACATCCCGATTCCTTTTATCCTTCCGAATGGGCTGAACATGAATGGTATCCGCCACTGACTCTTTGGGACCCCCAATGACATAAGGATCATAGCTTGTGAACTTGATTTTGTGGTACACGTGCACGGTATTAAAGTGAAACCGTATATTCGTTATGGCGTGCTGAAATTGGGCTCCTCGAAGGTGCGGATCCTTTAGGCGCATGATGAATTGAGCAAGCGCACCCTGGAAGCCAGTGGCTCCATAGTCGTCAATAAGGTTGCGAAAGCGAACATTTTTTTTGGACGGGTGTTTTGTCATATGAAGTTGGCGCCGGTATAGTATACCTGGATTAGACCGGTTTAGAGGTTTTGGCTGCTGCCCTGTTCGCCAACTAATAAATTTTGCATGGCAGGAAATCTTTTCGCGGCGTTCAAGCCAGAGCGTCATTTGCAGGAATTCGTCCTTGCCGTTGGTAGCATCCCATGCATCCTTTGCAAGGTCGATATGAAGTCGCTCAGTGTACTCAGTGTTGCAGTTGTCCGTTGTGCCATAGAGTTCGATATGCATAAGGTAGTGGTTAAGGAAGTGAAGTTTTGGGATGTGGAAGTCGTCATGTATGCCCAAATCGACAAAGATGTCTTTATTGTCGTGGAACTGCTTCAATGCATCATCGAGGAGCTTGAGCGTCTCAGTGGTGTGCATTGGGTACTGAGCCAAATAAAGGAAGTCCAATAGGCCGCGCACTGCACGTAACAGTCGAGACGAGGAATGACCGCCAGAGAGCCGAACACCAATAACAAGTCCCAGCAGAATACTTGCGATCTGAGCATGTTCCTTCCCAGTTACACGAGACAAAGATGAGATCCCCTTCATAAATATTCGAATATTATGGTTTGGCGGTAAACGTCGGCATCTCGCATTGATTTCCGCACTCCCGCAGCATGCTTTCAACCAGGTCACGAGGTGTCGGATTACGCCTTGATACAATTGGTGTAAGATATCAGGAGTGATAGAACGAAAAATATGTGTATATGGAAGTTGCTCCCAGAATGGATGATAAATTGGCTTGATTCCGGCCTCCTCACACGCTCTCTTGAATTCCGTGGGATCTCCGTCAGACATGTTAAGAGCTTCCAATACTTTGTTGAGATCTCATATTGGGTATATATCGCTGTCGTTTCCAATTTCGTCCCGAGGGATATTACAGCATGGGCATAATCCGCTCTTGACCCCTGAAGCGAGACACTGTTCTTGATAGTCCATGGGGAGAGAGGCAATTATCGGGTGGCAACGATGAGCGACACCATCGCCTCGGAACATCCGAACACCTTGGATACCTGCCTCTTTAAGTGGTTCAACTATACGACCCATGCAGGAGTGATACAAGTTCGCCAGCATACGTCGACGAGCAGCCTTGTTGGTTACATGTTCCAATCAAGTGCAGGGTAAATATGCAAGGAGGATGTGGGCATGACGCGAAGGCTTTCGCCTGAGTTCCTTCGGCAAATTTCCAATCGTTAAGTAGACTGGATATGCCATTTTCCCACCGAAATCAGT
>QLPC01006051.1:0-26617 GCA_003314055.1 Lactifluus hygrophoroides | reverse complement strand
CGGCCGAAATCGATCCACGATAATGAAGTGGTGGAGGAGTTTTCGAAGGACTATATGTACCTTGCATGCATCCAGTTCATTAACTCGGTAAAGCAGGGGTAATCACGTTCAAAGTGCAGCAGCTAACATGTACATGTCAACCTAGGTTAAGACTGCGTCGTTACGGTGGCACTCTCCGATGTTGGACGACATTTCTGCTGTACGTCGCCCCTTCGTTGGAAAAAAGAGGTGGGATTGGCTGAGATTTTGCAGGTCAAGACATGGGACAAGGTAAACCAGGGAATGATCAAGATGTATCAGGCAGAGGTGTTGGGCAAACTCCCCGTTGTCCAACACATGCTGTTTGGGTCGATTCTGGTTTACGAAGGGCCGGTAGTGCCGCTCCCTGCCGAGGATCAAGTTGCTGATGAACTTGAACGTCATGGTCACGTGCACTCGCACGCTGATGAGTCAGAAGGTCACGCTGGTTGGCATGATCCTTGTGGTATCCCCGTTCCGTCAGTGTTCGCAGCTGCGGCAGAGGCGCACGAAAAGCAGGGAGGAGCGAGGCTTGGTGGACCAGGAATTCGGCCAGTTCCATTCGACTGAGATGTAGTTATGAAATAGTAGTGTACTGTAGATGGCGGTGTCAGAGGGAACAACCGGAAGTTTCCGTGATTGCCGGCAACTAGTCGGCTCAGCCCACGCGACGAGGCCAGGCTGACTTTGCCAGCCAGATTATTATTACTCTTCTCTTCTTCGCCCACGACGACAACGAGGCTGACAACCTCGCCCTCCCGACATTCACACGCTCCCTAACCCTTCCTGGCTGCCATGAAAAGGCGGTCAACTATCCACCACCAGCGGCTTGAGGCCGTAAATGACTTGGTCACCCTCTCACCACTTTCTGATGATGCCATCGTCTCGTGTATCCGTGAAAGATTCCTCTCAGATACCATTTACACGGGCATAAGCAACTCTGCAATCGTCGCCGTCAACCCTCACAAATACGTACCCAGCAATGCCGACTCGGTTCTTCACAAGTATGCCGCCGAATTTCGCAGCATTTCAGAAGACAAGGAACCCCTTCCTCCCCACGTATTTCAGCTCGCCAACAATGCGTATTATCACATGCGTCGCACCACGCAAGACCAGAGCATTCTTCTAACGTGAGGACCCGTCGCCTCTCTTCCCCACTTGAGCGCTGTTCGACTTACTTTATTTGGCAATGGGTAGTGGCGAGACAGGAAGTGGAAAGTCAGAGAACCGTAGGCTTGCTATCAAGGCCCTTCTCGAGTTGAGTGTCAGCAATCCCGGCAAGAAGGGGTCCAAGCTCGCACACCAAATTCCTGCCGCCGAGTTTGTCCTCGAATCATTTGGCCATGCCCGCACGCTCTTCAACCCGAATGCGTCCCGCTTTGGCAAATACACGGAGCTCCAATTTACAGAGCGCGGACGCATCTGTGGGATCAAGACGCTCGACTATTACCTCGAACGTAACCGCGTTGCTGGCGCTCCGTCTGGCGAGCGGAATTTCCACATTTTCTACTATCTTTTCGCGGGCGCCTCACAAGAGGAACGACAGCACATGCAACTTCTCGACAAAACCACCTTCCGCTATCTTGGCCAGCGCGGCAACCCCGGTGGTCGTCAGAACATGCGCGATGACGACGCACAACGTTTCGAACAGTTGAAGGTCGCCCTCAAGAATGTTGGTTTTTCCAAGCGTCACGTTGCACAGACTTGTCAATTAATCGCCGCCATTCTTCATCTTGGCAACCTTGAATTCACGATTGATCGAGCCCGTGACGTCGATGCTGCTGTCGTTCGCAACCAGGATGTGTTGGCCTTGGTCGCCGATTTCCTGGGTGTAACACCCTCGGCCCTGGAGACGGCACTCTCTTACAAAACCAAGCTCGTCAAGAAGGAGCTTTGTACCGTCTTTCTTGACCCGGATGGCGCAGCAGATAACCGCGATGATCTCGCCAAGACACTCTATTCCCTCCTCTTTTCATGGCTTAATGAACACATCAACGAACGCTTCTGTCGCGATGACTTTGCGACTTTCATCGGCCTATTCGACCTTCCCGGGCCGCAGAACCTCACTTCTCGTCCCAATTCCCTCGACCAGTTTTGTATCAACTTTGCCAACGAGCGCCTCCATAACTTTGTTCAGAAGAAGTTATTCGAAAGCCATGTCGCCGAGTACAATAGCGAGGGTATCTCACGCCTTGTGCCTCAAGTCCCCTACTTCGACAATTCGGAATGTCTGCGGTTGTTGCAGAACCAGCCTGGCGGCCTCATCCACATTATGGACGATCAAGCACGGCGTGCGCCGAAAAAGACGGACCACACGATGGTGGAAGCGTTTGGAAAACGCTGGGGCAGCCACTCATCCTTCAAGGTTGGCTCAGTAGACCGATCGGGCTTCCCCACGTTCACCATCAACCACTTCAACGGACCTGTTACCTACTCATCAGAGGGCTTCCTTGAACGAAACCTTGATGCTCTCAACCCCGACTTTGTCTCTTTACTTCGTGGCAACTCCCCTGGCGCCGAGACCGCGACCGGCGGAGAAGGTTCTGGTTCCATCAATCCGTTTGTACGGGGACTATTTTCGGGCAAGGCAATTGCAACGCAGATGCACCCACGTAATGAAGACACGATTGTCGCAGCGCAACAGCCTGTCAAACCCATGCGTGCTCCTTCCACTCGGCGGAAGAACACGATCAGGCGTGCTCCAAACTTGGGTGACGTTGAGGAAAAGGAGCGTGACGATGATGACGCGGGGCAGACGACGCTGAATAGCTCGAGCCCTTGCGTCACAGGCGAGTTCCGGAGCGCGCTTGACACTCTTTTCGAGACGCTCGAAGAGTCGCAGACATGGTATGTGTTCTGTGTGAACCCGAACGACTCCCAGCTGCCAAATCAGCTCGAAGGTCGTTCTGTCAAGGGGCAGATCCGCAGCTTGGGATTGACAGAGGTCGCACGTCGCTGTGTGAACGTTTTCGAGGTTGGCATGACCCCGCGCGAATTTTGCGATCGGTATCGGGACAAGTTTGCAGCAGTGGGCGTTATGGAAGGCGAATCTAGGGAACAGATTGACCGCGCCCGAACGGCATTGGGCTTCAATGATAATGATTTGATTCTTGGTCAGTACAAGGTAAGTTTATATAACATTTGCCGCAGACGACCCCAGCTCAAATTTTTTTTTTGTTTCTGCGCTACATAGGTATTCTTGTCTCATACAGCTTTCCACTCCCTTGAGGACTCCTTGCGCTCTCAAGATACCGAAGAGATCAAGCGTAATCGCATGCGAGAAGCCGAGATCGAGGCAGGCCTTGATCCGCGAGGACTTGCTGACCCATACGCACCCTACCGAGGTCTGGACAATGAGCAAGAACCCCATTCGCCTTATGCTGGTGAACACGGCGACACGTTCAACTCTAACCAGGCACTTCCTCTCGTCGCAAATGCTTCACCATTCCAGCGCGCCGACATGTACAACGACTACGATGAGCGACAGTCAGTCCGCAGCGATGAGTTCGACGGTCGAAGCAGGCTGACAAGTGCTCGTGATGACACGATGTCACTTGGGACCGAGTCGTACGCGCCATCGCGTAACATGTTCCAAAATGTTGACAAGAAAGCCCTGCTTGAGAAGGAAGCGCTCCCAGGAGAGATTCATGAGGGAGAGACGACGGAGGTTGTCAAGGAGACGTCCGCGCGCCGGCGATGGGTAGCATTATGCTGGCTACTCACTTGGTGGGTGCCGTCACCGTTCTTACGGTGGTTCGGGCGCATGAAACGTCAGGACGTGCGGCAAGCATGGCGCGAAAAGCTCGCGCTGAATATTCTCATCTGGTTCACCTGTGCCTGCGCTGTATTCGTCATCGCCGTGTTGGGCAACCTCATTTGTCCCACGGAGCATGTGTTCTCAACGAGCGAGCTGGCGGCACATAGCGTGGAGAACACCCCAAACAACGTCTTTGTGGCTATTCGCGGGGAGGTGTTTGACCTCACACAGGTCGCGCGTACTCATCTGCGGGTTGTTCCCGTGGTCTCGCAAAAGTCCGTCATGAAATACGGCGGCACCATTGCGGATAGTCTTTTCCCGGTCCAGGTAATTTTCCGACCGTTTTTTTGTGCTTTGTTCGTTTGGCTGATGATCGTCTAGGTTAGCGCACTTTGTAACGGTGTTACCGGAAGTGTCAGCCCATATGTCATCCTCAACTTCAACAACAACACCGATCCTAACGCGCAGTACCATGATTTCCGAGTCTTTACGAATGACTCGCGGCCAGACTGGTACTTTGAGAGCATGACTGTCATGCGTTGGAACAACCGCAGAGGCTTCATCGGCTACACGCCAAAGGAAATCCGCAATATGGCCAACTCTGGACGATCCGTCGGTATCTACAGGGGCCTTGTGTATGACGTTACGAACTACATCCGGTTCCCACCCGCCGCAAGAGCTCCGACTGGTCAGCAGGCTCCGCAGGTTGATGTAAACTTCATGGACGGCAGCGTCCTTGACATTTTCAAGTACAACTCGGGTTATGATATCACGAAGGCCTTGGACAACCTCAACATCGACCAGAACGTACTCTCCTCACAGAAAGTGTGTCTGCGGAATCTCTTTACAATAGGCAAGATAGACAACCGCAATTCGCCCCAATGCTTGTTTTCGACATATATCCTACTTGCCCTTTCGGTCCTCATGGTTAGCGTCATTGGATTCAAATTCTTGGCCTCCGTCAACTTTAGCTCGCCGCGTGCGCCCGAGGATCACGACAAGTTCGTCATCTGTCAGGTTCCGTGTTACACGGAAGGCGATGCTTCCCTCAGGCGGACGATCGACTCGCTTGCGCAACTGAAGTATGATGACAAGCGTAAATTGCTCGTCGTCATCTGCGATGGCATGATCGTTGGTTCTGGAAACGACAAGCCCACACCACGAATCGTATTGGATATTTTAGGCGCGGACCCCAATCAGGATCCAGAGCCGCTCAGTTTCCAGTCACTGGGAGAAGGCGCAAAACAGCATAACATGGGCAAGGTATACTCTGGGTTGTACGAGACTAACGGCCACGTCGTACCGTACATGGTCCTTGTGAAAGTTGGCAAGCCGACCGAGCGCTCGCGGCCCGGGAACCGTGGCAAGAGAGACTCGCAAATCATGTTGATGAACTTCCTGAACAAGGTGAGGTCTTTAACAGGACCACTTGCGCGTTGGTGTTCATGGTCTTGGCAGGTTCACTTCAATGCCCCAATGAGTCCACTGGAGCTGGAGATGTACCATCAAATAAAGAACGTCATCGGTGTTAACCCGACTTTCTACGAGTATTTGTTCACAGTCGACGCCGATACCGTGGTGGAACCCATGTCTGTTAACAGGTTGATTTCTGCGTAAGTGCCACTATGTTAGTCTCAAGCGTCCATTCCTCTCTAAATGTTCTGTAGGATGATCCACGACAAGAAGCTGATCGCCGTTTGCGGCGAAACTGGTCTGGCTAATTCCAAACAGTCGATTATCACCATGATGCAGGTTTACGAATATTTCATCTCGCATCACCTGGCCAAAGCATTCGAGAGTCTGTTCGGTTCCGTCACCTGTCTTCCCGGGTGTTTCTCGCTCTATCGTTTGCGCACTCCCGACACTCACAAACCCCTGCTCGTCGCCAATCAACTAGTGACGGATTACGCAGAAAACAGAGTTGATACACTCCACATGAAGAACCTCCTGCATCTCGGTGAAGATCGCTACCTGACCACACTCCTTCTCAAGCACTTCTCGAATTTCAAGACTCAGTTCGTCCGTGACGCGCATGCCTATACTGTGGCCCCGGATGATTGGAAGGTGCTCCTGTCACAACGTCGTCGCTGGATCAACTCTACGGTCCATAACCTTGGCGAGTTGATGTTCCTTGATAGGCTATGCGGTTTCTGCTGTTTCTCGATGCGTTTCATTGTCATGATCGATCTTCTGTCCACGATCATTCAACCCGTCTCCGTTGCATACGTAAGTCATTGCTATCCCCTTTTTACTGTTCTTGCGTCCTAAATCTCTCCTAGATCGTCTACCTGGTCGTTCTGACTGCGGGCGAACACAAGGCCATACCGACACTGTCCTTGATATTGATTGCTGCAGTATATGGCCTCCAAGCTTTCGTTTTCATCCTGCGTCGCAAGTGGGACATGGTTGGCTGGATGGTGTTTTACATCATCGCAATTCCGGCGTTCTCATTCCTCCTCCCGTTATACTCCTTCTGGAAGATGGACGATTTCTCGTGGGGTCAGACTCGTATCGTCATGGGTGAGGCCGGTAAGAAAATGATCATCCACGTATGTGATTTCCTTTTTGGGGGGCAAAGTAGGGGCTCATTTTTTGCTCTTAGGATGAAGGCAAATTTGACCCCCGCTCGATCCCGTTGAAGTCATGGAACGATTATGTAAGCATGGCGTCTATGTCGATCTCCCCCGTATCTTATACGACCCCCCAACAGGAAAACGAGCTTTGGGATAAGGAGTCAAACCACAGCATAGGATCCTGGGTGCCCCCCACGAAGTTGAAGAATGATGGTTATGCTGAGTCGCGCACATCGGTTTATGGTCGTGAAACATACTACGAGCCACGCGGCTTCTCTCCGTCTCCATCTCAGATGGGACACGGCGCTTATGCCTCCCCACCGGGATATCAGTCCGGACGGAACACTCCAATTGGCGGTTACGGCTATCAGCGGGCATCAGGTATGGAGGGAAGCCAGATGTATCAGTCATTCTCGCGGCCACCAACAAATTATCTCGATGTTGCAATACCCACGTCACGGTCTGACGCAGCTGGCGAACTTGGTGCTTCTGGACCATCAGACGCTGAAATCGACCATGCTGTGCAGGCACTGTTGCGTGATGCGGACCTCAACTCTGTCACGAAACGCGAGATCCGACAGAAACTAGAGGAGCAATTTGGTGTAGACCTAGCGTCGCGAAAGGCTACCATCAATGCTGCTATCGACAGGGGACTTCTGAGTCATGCGTAGAACTTTTTTTGTGGACTTGATAAGCCTCGGACTTTGATCTGCCTATCATCACATTCTTTTTGAACCATTTTTTATGTAGCCATCTTCCCTACTCGATTCCGTTTTCCGTTCATTCCTCTTACCGCTCTCGCACGGCTAATATCGGACCATAATATGCATCATGTCTCTGTTCATAATAGCATAGCATATTTGAATATCAAACAACTACTGAATACGATTCGTGAAGAACCAGAGACTATCTGTGTTAAAGTATGGATGACATGAAAGCATCATATCACAGAATCACCAGGGTCTGAAGAGGTTGTGTCAGTCTGAAGAGGTTGTGTCAGGGACAACAAAGCGAAAGCAAACAGCGCTCGTAATAAAAAGGAGAAAGAGAAACAAACCGCAAAGCTTAGACAAGTAACTGGACGTCCATCTAGGTTCCCTTTCCCAAAGTGACCAAGAAATCGCAACAAGTCAGAGATGATGATCATAACCAAGTTATCAAGCAGCGCCTCCGGTTGATGTCACAAATTTGAGAAGGAGCTGTTCAAGGTTGCCAAACCGACCTTGAAAGGCGTCCAATCGATCACTAAGAGTATCCAGCCGACCACTAAGGTGATCGAACCGCGATTGCATGTCGTCGAGATGGCCCTTTATGGATACGAGTTGCTGATCCGCCGAAGAGGCTTTATCTTCGTCGTGCTTCACGGGCGCTATGCAGCGAATGAGAGCGTGAGACCCAATGTTGTTTTCGGAATTGGATTTGTCATTTTCTGCTTCACACGCATCGCATAGGAAAACGTGATCTGTGATGGGTCGTCGCAGAACCCGGGGACGGGACGGACGAGGGAAACGGAAAACGTCAGAAATACTGTGAAATAAAACAAGGATAAAGATAAAGATAAATTTGGCGAGCTCGACTGACTTGGGCAATCAACGCAATACCAAAATGGGAAAGAAAGGACCGGAGGGCCCTTGCAGCCCCGGTTGCAGCATCTAGGCAAGTAGTCCTCGCCTGCCAGTGGAGTTTGAGGTAGCTGTGGAGTATAATAAGGCTGTGGAGTATAGGCTCCGTTTCGTAAACTCTCGACTTCCGATCCTCGGAAGGTATCCTCAACGTCCTTAGCCCCGTCCTCGACGCCATTCGGAGAGGCCATTCGACCACCTAGCTCGTCATTCACAGACGACGTCTCCGGGTTTACGAAGGGTGGCTCCGAACTCGACTCGAACGCAGTCGTATCTGGTCCGATCTTCTCCGAATCCTCTTCGGCTCTGTCCTGGACGTCATCTAGAGCGACCACTTCATTGCATAGCTCGTCATTCACGACTGGCGTCCCGGGATTTACGAAGGTTGGTCCTGAACTCGACTCGAGCGCAATCGTATCTGGTCCGGTCTTCTCCAGATCCTCTTGCTCCTTGGCTTCGTCCTGGACACCATCTGGAGCGGCCGCTCCGTTGCCTAGCTCGTCATTCACTGATGGCGTCTCCGGATTTACGAAGGTTGGCTCCGAACTCGACTCGACCGCAGTCGTATCTGGTCCGGTCTTCTCCAGATCCTCTTGCTCCTTGGCTTCGTCCTGGACACCGTCTGGAGCGGCCACTCCGTTGCCTAGCTCATCATCCACTGATGGCGTCTCCGGGCTTACGAAGGTTGGCTCCGAGCTCGACTCGACCGCAGTCGTATCTGGTCCGGTCTTCTCCGGATCCTCTTTCTCCTTGGCTTCATCCTGGATACCATTTGGAGCGGCCACTCCGTTTCCCAGCTCGTCATTCACGGCTGGCGTCTCCGGGTTTACGAAGGTTGGTTCCAAGCTCGACTCAGGCGCAGTCGTCACGGCCGTATCTTGTATGGCCTTCTTCGAATCCTCTTTCTCCTGTCGCTCTTGAGAAAGTTCCGCAATTTTCTGGTAGAATGGCTCAACTCGCTCGAATGCCTGGCATGCGTTCCTATGCACACGGCCGTGCTGACGTTGTGACACAGTCACCCGGACTTTAACGAGCCTATGGTATGATGGTTCGTGCACACCCTCGAGATCTTCGCGGTGTGTAACGCGTCGAGAAACACAGTCCGGATCGCAGCAAAGATCCAAGGGGTTGAACATTTCCGTGTCCTTATTGGCACAATCGAGGCAAAACAAACGAGGTCCACTGATTGGTTCACGACACGAATCACACCATGCATTACTGCGGACCGTCAGCACAGGGACTCAGAACTTACTACATTTGAGACGTACCAGTGGACCTGTCTATATGCACGTTCACGATTGATTAAGGAGTTGTAGAAGCAAGCGTCGGCAGGTGTGACCCGCTGTGAAACCGTGCACAACTGTTCGGTCTCTTTCTCGTCGAGCAGCTTGCCAAAGTAGCGGTAGCGAATCGTCAGAGAAATCATGGCCTTCCGGTCATCTCGACGTTGGGAGAAGTATGACCACGACCAACGCTCCCGACGTATGTCGTTTCGCACAGCTGCAATTGCGAACCTCCACAGGGCACGAGGCTTGTTGTCCGAGAGTTCCTTGAGACTGGGGTAAACGGTAAGATATCGCGGTAGAATTCGGCGGAGTTCCATTGGCCCAAAAGAGTACGGCGATCCGATTGACCGGTCCCAGATGCCGGTCAAGGCATCACGTTCTGGATCAAAGTAGCCATGAAAGAAAATGGGGGGGCCTTCTGTAAGCCCAGACGAAGGTCCAGACGGAAAATTTAATTCGACGTGCAAGATGTCGTCTTCACCCTTCGACCAAGATCCAAAGGTTGTAAAACGCCCTCTGCTAGACCAGATATCGCCTTCAAAGTTGTTCTCCGAGTCGCCATTAGCAGGCTTGAGCACTAACGTCAGCATAGTGTCAGCTCCGCTAGTCTCTCGAATCCCTTCGCCTTCGTAAAAGTAGCCATGCCAGTGTCCCAAACTGTATCATAATTAGAAGATAAAAACGGGGAGAGGAAAATATGGTAATAAAATAGTGTACTAACATGTCCCTCAACGGCGGCGCAACATCGCCAAAGTTTGGTATGTCATCAATTGAATGCCCGTCATATACCCACTCATCAAGGGTCAGCTCCACGCACTTGTATCTCAATATACCTTCTTGTTTGATAGTATTGCCCTCATAAGCATCAATGTATGGCGCCGAATAAGAGCCGAGTTCCCGGATATATTTCATAGTCCAGAGAGACTTTTCATCATGATAATATTTGAACTATAATATAAGAGGATCAGAACGACAATTAGCGCGCAAAATAGAAGTAATAATCACGATTCCATAAGCGAAGTCATCGAATTGCTTCTTAACGTCTAATTTCTGCTGCAAAAAGTTGTCTGCGTGCGATGTCCAGGTCAGCGAGTCCGTAGCTGAGGGCGATGAAGCCGACATACTGGTGAGGCAATTCACCCGGTTTCTGATAGCAGATTCGACAAAGAGAATACTGTCTACGCTCTCCTCGAGTTCACGTGGGTCCGGTATATTGGTCCGCATAATTCGCATTATCTCGTAGTGGCGCTTCATTAACAAGTACAACAGTGGAAAGACGGTCTGCGTTATCAGATAAGTCATAGGTATGACTGAGCGGCCTGTGTTGGAAAGTGCCAACCTTTTCGATACGGCCTACACCTGCTACGAGTGCAAGAGTATCTGGACCGTCAATAATGAATGCTACTCCTTCCAGGATTTTGCCCATTCGAGTCTCCTCTGCTTCCAGATACGATTGGAATTTATCGGGATCGTTTGGCTCATGTCGCAACTGGAACAGAGGGGAGATTAGGGCGTGAACAGGGTTCCATACGCATTTGAAGTAAAGATTAATGGCACCCCGATTGGGAGGGAGCACCTGCGAGTGGAGACCTTCCATCTGTGCGAACAAATTTTCTATCTTGTAGGCGTAGTCAATGATCGACGCCCTGAATCCTGGATAAAGGATTTCAGATGGATTTGTGATAACGATACATGTGTTGCCTACCAACCGCCCAGAAGGCCACCCAATGGGGTAGACTGAAGCTCGTCAGACGGTGTCTGCTTAGTTATGAAGCGACACTTACCTCCACCCTTCTGGACAAGATTTCGTGAAGCGATTCATCTCTGCGATAGAGATGAATCCTGACGCATCATCACCAATGGCCTCTGTAATTGGGTGCAACAGGGTGGCATTGATATATCCGATTGCCCACGCGTCTGGGTTTTCAGAAATATTGGTGGCAGCAGCGCACGACGTGCACGAGTCCCCGTCAGCTTCCGGAGTGAGCTCCTCGAGCAAATGGTCTCGGAGAGAAAGTACGAAATGTCGAGCTTTGACGTTCCCTCGCCAGCCCTAAGAGGTGTCAGCCTTATGCACCTGATGGGAGACAACAGCGTTTATACCATTTCTTTCCAAATAGAGCGAATTGACTGCATGGAATAGAGAGTAGTGCTATAAGTTTATGAAAGAGCACTCCGAAAAAACTCACTTCGTCATAGATGCGCTCATAGGGGCCACCGCTCAACACTCGAACAACATGGTCACTCGCCTGGTTGACAACAACGGTCACTCCACTGATTATCTGGTTCATCTGCTCTGTGAACTTCCGCTCGAACACCGTCAGATTCTTCCGCGAGGCAATGTCTGGTTCCTCGAAAGTGTCTCTTCTTAGATCATCTACACTCGAATTTGGGTCCTCAGGATTTTCTCTACGCGTCCGCTGCCATTTGGCACTGGATACAGTAGGCATCTTGCTTGCTGAGCCCTCTAGCTTGCGCAATATATCGTCATTCCCCCGGATGGCCTTTTCACCACCTTCCCTGTCTATCTCTTCCTGAAGACGTTTGTGTTCAGGACTAACCAGTTCCTGTAGCATAGTTTTCAGAGCATTCAACCTGTGACGTGATGTCAGTGGAAAATTGGGACAAAGATATAGGCAAACAAACTTTTGGTCGAGTTTATCTTCAATGACAACAAGTCTGGTATTGGCATCGCCGACTCCCTCGCTCGTGTGAATGGACAGCTCATATTGAAAGTCTCTGCGTCGTTCTTCGAAGAGTTTCACGAAAGAGTGTAATTTATTATCCCATGCCGGGCTGAGGACAACCTTCGCCAGAGGCCTTTTCTTCATGTAGGTATCGCAGACATTGGAACAGATTTTGATATCTTCGGCTGTTCGCTCAACAAGTTCTACGAGGCGATCAGTAATAACCGTGCCATCAGGCGCAACGAACCTGTGTTGGGGTACACCCCTTAGGCTGAGATCTGTCAACGTGCTGCAAATGACAATTGTGAACACATAACACTTACCGGAGCAGAACTCTCACAGTATCCTTCATCTCGACGTATAGCATGATGACCTTCTTGTCATTCTCATGACGTTTCTTCACGAGGGTGTAAACCGCCTGGAATGACACGACAACGACTATTTTCCCCAGTTATCTCCGATGGACTAATATCCGAGAATCAACGTACCACCGATAAAAGGGTGCAAAGGTTTCAATTCATTCAAGGCACTCATGAGAAAAGGTATTCCTTCGTAGAATTTATCAATTCCCTCCTTCATATCCTTGACGAACTCGGTTTGTTCAGTAGCAGCGACATATGGCGTAATGATGGGCGTATACGAGGCAGCAGTGTTCTCTTGGGTAGCAACTGCGTCACATTGGTGCCATAATTAGCAAATCGATAACTTAGGTTATTATACTGAGGACATACCAAGAGCAAAGACACCATCACCATGCCCCCTATTTGAATTAATACTGTTCTGGTCATGTTTAACCGTGTAAAATGCTTCAGTGACCTTGTTGGACTCGTAGCTCGCAGCTAATTTCACTTGTGGGAGGGGAGCTGTGGCTAAGTTAGTTTGGTCGGAAAGGGGAACAGCAGGGAGAAGTATTGGCAAGGACATATCCTATGTACGCGGGGCGCCCGCTTGGGCACAGTGAGAGAATAATTAACCCGGGGCACAGCGGATACAGGGTGGGGAGAGGCGACTCTGCGGTTTATGAATCTGACGCATTTGGAGATGATACCAGCCACCGGTAAAACCCGTAGTGACTACTAAGGCCCAGCCAACAGAGCACACGTGGAAAGAATTTATGGCCGCCCAACATTCAAGCCCCGTAGCTGACTTCTGGCTTCTCGCAACTTTGATCATTATGAGATCAGCTGTACGCTATTGGGAGACCACAGCCTCGTGCCCTGTGGTTTTATGCTGGACTCGACTGTTGTCATTCTCCTCGGAATCTCCTCGAACGGCTTTGGCCTCAACAAGCTCTGAGAAGTTCAGAAAGTGACTAGTCTCCCTGTGCTGGGGCTCGAGTCGAAACAGTAGATGCGATTGGAGAGGGTTATTAATGGATCCTTCGCTAATCAGAGCTTCTGTACCTTGGGGAAGTCAAGAGATATTTACGCATTGCCATTATAAGCTGGATCAAAGACCGAGGAGCGCGGAGAATAAACGGAATCAGCGGGTTCTCGAAACGTGCCTAATAGTCCCCCAAATGATCCAAATGCATTTCTCGGCAGATCCCTGACTTGCTCCGATTGATGGCTCTCCCCCGGACATCTCAGTACAGTTGAAATTGTCATAACGAATAGGGTTGGGACCGACAGAAAACTTATTCGTTATGAGATATATTCGATAGTAGATACTGTCACATTGTGTGACATGCGTGACATCATTGAGAATGCATGTTGAAGTGACAGTCTTCTGCACATTCTGCAACACTCTTTTGATGCAGTCCCCTCGGAAATGCTGGAGCGTCCTTGAAACATCCATTGAAGAGGCCCCCTCAGTTCTCGTCCAAAAGTAATCCACCACAGTGTGATGTGTCATCCAATCCTGAGCAGTAAGGTTTTCCCACGACCCACTTGGCCGGCCTGCCCTGACAGTGCCTGGATCTGGCATCCTTTATGGTCCTGGTTTGTGTGCATATTTGAGTGGGATTGTGACGGACCTTGTGTTTTTGGTCAATTATCTCTGACACAGCAAGGAAGTGGTGTTCAAGACAGCCTTTTCTCTTCATTTGAGCACCATGTTCGGTTGCTTATGGGCGCTTAGTATATCTCAAAATGAATAATAAGGTACCTGGGGCTATTCGTTATTCGTTATTCAGTATGCCCCTAATTTCCTATGTCCCATGTTGATTCCCAGAAAATGCTATTCATTATGAGATTTATTCATTATGACCATATTCATTATGACAATTTCAACTGTACAGCCTGAGTCTCACAGAGGTTGTGATAGTAGAGTGATGACTGTACGGTACCTCCTGTTTGCCGAAAACGCCCAGCTCTCTTGCAGTTGCACTTATGACAACCACAGACTCAGTTTCCTCGTCTAGCCATTAACCATTGAGTTTTGAGTGTTGAAATTTGAATATCGAACAACATGCCAGCTCGCCGAAGGTCGCGTCTATCTCCAGGATTGTCTGATCACGTGATCACGGCGTTTCCCGCTTTCAACACGTGAGACGCCTGTGAAACAACCATTGGTCTCAGCCGTCACTAGGCCTCACTGATCCATTGAAGGCCCTCAGCATATCATTCTATATTTGAGACTTATCTCACCTAGAGGGGGAGTGCATGTTGGGCAAAGCTGGCTGGCTGTAGTCACCGCATATTTTCTCCCGTTGTGAGCAATGGGTCGTTATGAGAAGTTTTTCAGCGATTGCTGCTGGCACAAATATGCAGGTGCATGTAAGTGTTCCTATTTATTTATTTTTACCGAGGCTGCAATATGCCGCTGTATTACATCCGACCCGGAGATGTGTCTCTTGTGTGGCCAGCTCACCGCAAGATCTTGGGTTTTTTTTGCTCCACAATTTTATTGAACAGACCAAGTACTTTGTAGTCTCTGCGCTCTCCATATATCCTGTTCTGATAAATACTGATCAGGGGAACTCGGCTGCCAGTAGATCAGGATTGCTGTTATCCTCACAATTCCCAAGCACGTCAGAGACTCGGAATGCTATAACACCCGAAGGGTTCCCTCGTGACTTGCCCATCTCTTCTGCCTCCGATCAGTCTGATTTTCGAATTTCGAATTCGGTATAGCTCCGGCAGAACTCGGTTCACTTGTGCAGTATCGTCTACTCAGGCTTTCTCGCCGCCCGATTTGATGGAGGTATTGCAACAATTACAGAAGTGATGCAAATTGTTACAGAAAATGTCAGTTAGTCACTGAGGCATGCGGCCAAACGCAAACGCAAACGAACAAAGACATAGTTAATATATCAACACAGAACTGAAGGGAAAAGAGAATTCTGCACACGCAGTAGCTGATCATGAGTTGCTCGCACTCGCCTTCGGGGAAGGAAAGAAGAAGTATGGGCGCCTGTGGCACCAATTAAAGTACAGCATGTAGCCCGAGAAGGGAATACTTTCGAGAACCGAAACAGCAGAAGCAAAACAGTGAATAATAAAAAGCACGTGAGGTGTACCGGTACAGAAAAGGCACAGAGAAAATGCAGGCTTGAGCAGGACAGAAAGAGCAAAAAAGAAATAGATGCAGCACGAGGCAGCAACATGAAATCGAGCCCGAAGTGCGAAGGAGTCCGACATTGAGGTAGCATAACAAGTACGAGGCAGAGCCAGGTACGAAGTTGGTAGCTTGTTGCATTGGCATACTGAGGCCCAAGCAGCATTTGAAGATCGCCAAATTGAAGGGTGCGGGTTTGAGGTTCGAGACAATGAGAGAGTAGATGTGCCACTGGCAGTGACTCTGAAATGTACAAAACTACTACTGTATTAATGATTAGGCACTCGGAATGAGCGACTACTATCAAGCTGGCCTTCATCAATTACACCAGCCTGAGATCCTTCTCGTGACCGTTACTGGCAAGAAATTATCTCTATATCCCACTTTGACAGTCTAACACGACCGCGGGCGAATTTGGTAGTCCTAGCCCATCAGATGCCGAAAGCCGCGACCATGCCGCTGTACAGGCACTTCAGTGGTTTTAGGTCAACTCCTTTCAGACCGCGCAGCGGCGCCGCATCCAACGGAAACTAGAGGAGTACAGACTGTACAGTACTATGTAGTTTGATTTATGTCACATGTACGATAGCTTGGCGCTATGGAAGGCTACTATATCGTGTCACTTTTTCATTCACTCTTACTGGTACCGCCTCGCACCGCTAAATTGGGACCGTAGCACGCATCCCATCCAGTTTCCTCATAATCGCATCGCATATATTTGAATACCAAACGACTACTAAATACGACTCGCGTGGAACCAGAGAATATGTGTGTTAAAGTGTGAACATGGAGGCAGTTATGAAGGCATCATATATCAGCCTCAGGCTGTCGGCAGAGGACGGATCAGGAACAATAATGTAAATAACGAAACGCGCTAGTAATCAAGGCCTACAAGGGCGTCAAGGAGAAACGAGCCATGAAGCTTGGACGAGTAACTGAAAGAACATTTAGATGTCTTTCCCGTGTTATTCGAGAAACTACAATCTGTCAAGGATGATACCAGTGATCATAACGAAAAGTTACTACTCAGCGCCTCTGGTAGATGTCGTGAACTTGTGAAGGAGCTGCTCGAGATTGCCGAACCGAGCACAAAGATTATCGAACCGCGATTGCATGCCATCAAACTGCGATTGCATGCCATCGAACCGCGATTGCATCTCATTGAGACGAGTCTCTATGGATATGAGTCGCTGGTCTGGTGAAGAGGTTTTATCTTCGCGCTTCACAGGCGCCTGGCAGCGAATGAGAGAATGAGCCCCAGTGTGGAACTCGAACTCGGGCCCGACATTGAGCACACCATGTGTGTCACTGTCACATGCATTGCATATAAACAGGTCACCTGATAGGCAGAGGATGGATGGCGCGTCAGAAAAAAATCAGTAAGCCTGACTAGATCCGCCGTAGGCTGAGGCTGACTGACCTGTGCAATCAATACAATACCAAAACGGGAAAGAAAGGGCTGGAGGACCCTTGCACTTCTCGCCGCTGCCACATCTAGGCAAGACAGGCTCCCCTTGATTCTGAGGTGGCTGTGGAGGATGAGTTCTGTCTCGTGAAGTGTACCCAGCGTCTCTAGGACTGTCCTCGGCACCATCTGGTGCAGCGATCCCATTATCTGGCTTGTCATCCCCAGATAGCGCCTTCAAGTTCGGCTGCGAACCCGACGCGGGTGTAGTCGCATCCTCCGAATCCTCGTTCTTCTGTGGCCCCGAGTCTTGAGAAAGTCCCGCAATTTCCTTGCAAATCTTCTCCACTCGCTCGAATGCCTGGAATGCATTCCTATGCACACGGCCATGCTGACGTTTCGACACAATCATCCGGACTTTAACGAGCCTATGGTATGGTTCGTGTATACCCTCGAGATCTTCACGATGTGTGACACGCTTAGAAACACAGTCAGGGTCGCAGCAAAGATCCAAGGGGTTGAATATCTCTGTATCCTTGTTGTCACAATCGATGCAGATCAAACGAGCCCCGTTGATGCAGCCACGACACGAATCACATGATGCATTCCTGCAGATCGTCAAGGCATGGAACCCACACTACCACATTTTAGGACTCACCAGTGAAGTAATGTATAAGCACGTTCACGAGTGATTATGGAGTTGTAGAAGCAAGCATCGGCAGGTGTGAGCCGTTGTACCACTGTACACAACTGTTCGGGCTCTTTCTCGGCGAGCGGCTTCCCAAAGCTGCGGTAGCGAAGCATCAGGGAAATCATGGCCTTCCGGTCATCTCGACGTTGAGAGAAGTATGACCACGACCAACGCTCCCGACGTATATCGTTTCGCACAGCGGCAATTGCGAACCTCCACAGGGCGCGAGGCTTGTTGTCCGAGAGCTCCTTGAGACTAGGATATACGACAAGATAACGCGGTGGAATGCGGCGGAACTCCATTTGGCCGCAAGAGTACACTGATTCGGATGAGTAGCCCCAGACGCCAGTCAAGGCATCACGTTCTGGGTCGAATTGGCCATTGAAGAAAATGGGCATGCCATCTACGACCCCAAGCAACAATTTGACTTGGACTTGTAGTTTGTCGTCTTCACCCTTCGTCCAAGACCCAGAAATAGAAAAACGTCCTTTACCAGACCAAGCATCTCCTTCAAAGTCATTCTCGCCCTTAGCAGGCTTGAACACTAACGTCATCATCGTGTCAGCGCCGCTGGTCTCTCGGGTCCCTTCGCTCTCGTAAAAATACCCATTCCAGTGTCCCAAACTGTATGATAGATTTAAAAAAAAGATGAGAATATGGAGAGGTCGACATGCTAATAGAATGGCGCACGTACATATCCTTCAATGGCGACATAACATCGCCATAGTTTGGTATGTCATCAGTCGAATGCCCGTCATATACCCACTCATCAAGAGCTAGCTCGTCCGTGCACTTATATTTTAAAATATCTTCCGGTTTGACCGTATTGTCCTCACAAGCATCATCATATGGTGCGCAATACGAGTCGAGTTCCCGGACGTATTTCATAGTCCAGAGAGGCTTTTCATCATAGAAATATTTAAACTAAAAGATAAGTGGATCAGAAGGGCGATTGGCGCGAAATAGAAAGTAATATTCACGATTCCATAGGCAAAGTCACCGAACTGCTTCTTGACATCTAGTTTCTGCTGCAAAAAGTTGTCTGAGCGCGATGGCCAGGTCAGCGTGCCCGCTGCTGAGCTTTATGTCGCTGACATACTGGTGAGCCCATTCATCCGGTCTCTGATAGCAGATTCGACATAGAGAATACTGTCCACGCCTTCCTCGAGTTCACGTGGGTCCAGTATTTTAGTCCGCATGATCCGCATGATTTCGTAGTGGTGCTTCATTAACAAGTACAACAATGGAAAGACGGTCTGCGATACTCATATGAGTCGTAGATGTCATTGAGTGAGTTTGTAAGTGCTAACCTTTTCAATGCGGCCCGGACCAGTTACGAGTCCAAGAGCCTCTGGACTACCAATGGCGAATGCTAGTCCTCCCAAACTTTTGCCTATTCGAGTCTCCTCTGCATCGACATACGACTGAAATCTCGCAGGATCGCTGAACCCATATGGTAATTGGAACAGAGGGGCGGTTAGGGCGTGAACAGGCTCCCATACGCATTTGAAGTAAACATTGATAGCCTCCCGATTTGGAGGGAGCACTTCTGTGTGGATACCTTCCATTTTTGCGAACAGATTTTCTATCCCATATGCGTAGTCAATGATCGATGCCTTGAATCCTGCCAAATTTTCAGAAAACGTCTGTGATAACGAGAGATGCGTTGCCCACCAACTGCCCAGAACGCCACCCAATGGGGTATGCTAAGATTTGTCAGACGTTGTTCGTTCAGTTGCGAAACGACACTTACCTCCACTCGCGTAGACGGCACTGAGGAATCGTGAAGCGATTCATCTCTGCAATAGAGATAAACCCTGACGCGTCATCATCAATGGCTTCTGCAATTGGGTGCAGCCGGGTGGCATTGATATATCTGATCGCCCACGCATCTGGGTCTTCAGAAGTACTGGTTGAACCAGTGTCTGTTCCAGGATTCCCGTCAGATTCTGGAGTGAGCTTCTCCAGCAAATGGTCTCGTAGCGCGAGCACGAAATGTCGAGCTTTGACATTCCCGCGCCAGCCCTAGGAAGTATCAGTTTCATGCATTCAACGGAAAGGGGACAACATGGTGTCACCATTTCTTTCCAAATATCGCGAATTAACTGAACGAAGAAATTATAAATTCCGAGAAGAGCGCTCAGATAAGAACCTACCTCATCCTGGATGCGCTCATAGGGACCGCCACTCAACACTCGAACCGCCTCATTGACAACATCGGCTACTCCATTAATTATCTGATTCTTCTGCTCTGTGAACCAACGCTCGAAGGAGGCCAGATTCTTCTGGGCGGCAACGTCTGGGTCTTCGAAAATCTCCTTTCTGAGATTATCTATGTCCGAATTTGGGTCCTCAGGATTGTCTCTACGCGTCCGCTGCAATTTGGTACTGGATATAGTCGGCATCTTGCTTGCTGGGCCCGCTAGCTTGCGTAATTTCTCGTCATTCTCCCAGATGTCTTTAACGCCACCTTCCCGGTCTATCTCTTCCTGAAGACGTTTGTGTTCAGGGCTGACTAATTCCTTCAACATATCTCTCAGTGCATTCAACCTGTGACAAAATATCAGTCGATAAGCGGGGGAAAACAGTAGGTAAAACGAACTTTTGGTCGAGTTTACTTTCAATGACAACAAGTCTCTTATTGGCGGTGTCGATACCCTCGGTTATGTATACGGACAGCTCAGATTGAAATTCTTGACGTCGTTGCGTGAAGAGTTTTATGAAAGCGAGGAATGTATTATCCCAGCTTATGGAGCGGACGACCTTCTTGAAAAGCGTTCTCTTCATGTATGTATCGCAGTTGTTCGAACAGTTTTTGATGTCTTCGGCTGTTTGGTTAATAAGTTCTACGAGGTGATCCGCAATGATCATGCCGTCAGGTGCGACGAGCTCGTGTCTTTCTACACCCCGTAGACTGACTCGGAGATGTGTCAGCATGCTGCGATAGATAATGGATGGTCGTGAACACATACCGAAGCAAAACTTTCACAGTATCCTTCATCTCGACGTATAGTAAGGTGACCTTTTTCTCATTATCATGATATTTCTTCACGAGCTTGTAAACCGCCTGGAATGACACGACAACGACTATTCTCCCCAGTTAACGCGCGTATTCAAATAAGAGAATCGACATACCCCCGACAATAGGGTGTAAGTCTTTCAATCCATCCAAGAGATACATGAAATCGTCCATCCTCTCGAAGAATGTATCAATTCCCTCCTTCGCATCCCTAACAAAGTCAGTTTGTCCAAGGGCAGAGGCAGCCGCTTTAACGACGGGCATGACCGGGGCAACAGCATCTTGTGCGGCAGTAACTGCGTCACCTCGAGGCCATGAATAGGATATCGAGAATTAAGTCATTGCGCTGAGGACACACCAAGAGCAGAAGCCTGGGCATCAAGCCCCCGAGTTTTATTGGCATATTTTGGGCTATATTTGACTAGGTTATATGCTTCAGTGACCTTGTTTGGCTCAGGGCTGGTAGCTGATAAAACTTCCGGGGGAGGCGTTGTGGCTAGGTTACTAGCCTGAGGGAATATAGGAACAGCTGGGGGTGCTGGTAGGGACATATCTTCTGTGTGCGCTTGGGCGTAGGGCGCGGCGGGGCGGATACAAAGTCAGAGGGGCGACTTTGCGGTTTATGTATGTGTTAGGTGCATATAGAGAGGCTATCAGTCACCAAGGAGATAAGAATAGTCGAACGTACAGGTACGGCTCAGAAAACAGGGCACATGTGGTGACATTTGATGGCCGCCCAGCATTGATATTCGAACTCCATAGGCTGACTTTGTTCCAGCTTCTCATAACTTGGTCCTTTGAGATCAGCTGTCCGCCACTCATAGGACGCCAACTTTGTACTCGCTGTCTCAAACAGACTCCTTGTCTTAATGCTCCTAGAATCCGGGCCACAGTGTGTACGGTGAGCGTCCCCCAGCTTCCCAACGATGGGGCGCCTGCGAGTGGGCCATGTCAGTGGTGAATGATAATGATTGGATACTTTGCTAATCAGAGTTTCCGTACCTTGGGGCTTGGAGAAGTCAATTGCCAATATTCCTAGGCTAGGACCAGGCGCGCGGAAAGCAAACGGAATGAAGATTGTTCAGGTGTCGTCGGACCTCAATCCAAAATTCCAAATGCGCCTGAGAACAATGGGCGCTTCTCGGCAAACGGCTGTTGTGACTAATCATCGAAACATTCAGCCCCTCTGACGTTGACCTCTACCCATTCTCCATATCTACTATAATAAAAGGAGCTAGCTTAGAAATCGCCCTCTTCGAACTTTCGAACTGACAGATACTGTATCTTGGTCGTGTTGGTGATGATACCAATCGTGGGGAGAAATCTGCCCTGTTTTGGACGGCTCTCTCAATATACTTGGGCCTGCCTGTACTGTAAACGGCAGGTGGCACTGGCACTGTGAATCAATTAACATTCTTGTGCTCTTTCTATTGGTCTTCGTTCCGGTTCCTCTCATAAAAGTGAGGTCTGCCGATGTGCGATCCTCTCACATCATGTTGGCCGTGATAAGATAACTTCGCCCGATTAGATAAGCGATGCGCTAAGCCGTGACAAAGATAACATGGGCGGTTGAAAAGCGAACTTTGAACAAGAAAATGCACGCTTGGATGCAGTAAGAAAAACAAATTAAACTCCATGGAATGGAGCGAATGCTCTAAACAATGCTGTACTGGACAGGTGTACCCCGAAATTTGTGCTCAATCATTTTATAAATGATTTATTGTATGTCATCGTTAAGTATGGTCAATTAACCGGTAACAGGCAATGGCGATGTGCGGGATTGGGTTTGCAGGTCTGGTGTGCGGTGTAGGGTGTGTGTGGTGACTGTGGTCGGGCGTGCTGGTTCGGGCGTGCGTGGTCGGGTGGTACGCCTGAAAGTCCTCACATGACTCACATTCCTGCAAAACTCTTTGATAACCAAATGAACAACTCCGAACGGGTTAATTTCTAGTCCGAACGAATGCACATCGGTCTCACTATTAATCGCCCATCTGGCCATAACCGTACCGTGACAGCCCTTCAGCACATCCCGCAATTAACAACAAACATTGGCTCGGGGCCCATCAGGAACAGAAGGCTCGTCCGCCGTCAGAGTTCAAATTTCCGAGTCTCCATTTTGTTTGAACTGTGTAGAAAAAGCAGTTGCATACCTGTGGGTAGTTTTTTTTTTTTTTCAGCTGTGCCGTATGCGGCTCCAACAGAGATTGTCGTATCCGAGTCGGAGCGACCCCGCATTGGCAGTGTATCGCAAGATCTTACTCTTTGCTCCACAACTTCACTTTGCTGAACAAGTCAACTGCTTTGTGTTTCTAGTACACTCGTCATATGTGATGTGTAAATAACAGCAGCCGGAACGAGGTAGGACCGCTAGTTACTGTACTTCGACGGCCAAGCACGGGACTAACTTACGAAAGGTTCCCTCGTGACTTACTGTCGCTGCGATTTGAAATATCGAATTGAGTATCGCTCCGGCAAAACTTCGGCGATATTACACAGCTCGCTTCACTGTCGCACTTTTTTCTGGCTGCACAATTATATGAAGCTATCACAACAATGACAACTCATCGATGCTCATCGCGACAGGAAACGACAGCTACATCCTCGGTGAGTACAGATGAAAAACCCTAGGCTCAGAGTACAGAACAGATAGAACAACATGGAACTACCCATCAAGGGATATATACCACGAGCAGAATATTCACGACCAACTTGCTTAGCGAGCCCTCTGACACAAGCGGGACCCGTTCCTTGGAGATGTTCCCAGTCACATCCCCAGTCACGTCTTTGTCTGCCAATAATACTATGTCTGCTTCTGCGAACGGGATGGCGCCGCTATATTCGATCCGCTGCTGAAGGTTGATCTGTTCGCCCCCTTCTATGTAGGGCGTAGCTCCATACACTCCGCTCACCGGACGACGGCCAGAAATGCTGTATGATGTGCCATCGGTAACATCTGGTCCACATTCGACAACTCGATCGACAGGCCATATATATCCACCAGCAGTCCAACGCAATTCGGGCGATAGTTTGTACAGCTTGACAGCGTGGTACAGAATAGAGTCGCCTCCTTTCAGCTAGCCATAGAGAATAGAAGATCAGGTGATGCAACTTGTTTAACTTTCAGTGTAATACTCACATACGGCACCAGCGACTCGGCGAGTACATCTGCCGGATTGACACTATAATCGCTCGTGAGGTAGAATGCGATGGTGCGGCCACGCATCATGTTGAAGATTGGGGCCAATGTGTCCAAGAAATAATCGCTTGGTGCGATGAGCGGATCAGGGGACACGCCAGCCGGGCCGAACGTCTTGAGATGCACGGCATACGAGACGGTGATGCGGCAGCCTTTTTGCACGAGTTCGACCTCCGTGGTACAGTCCGACAGGTACGCGATCCACTCCATATGACCGTTTTTCCCACTGCGCGCCTGGAAGCGTTCCTCGGTGCGCTCGGGAGAAGTCACGATAAGCGCACCACCACGGAAGCGCACCGGTATCGTCACAATTACGGTGGCAACGCGCGAATCGGCAGGAAGCACTTGTGCGGCCATGCCCGCGCCAGTCGGAACTATCTCCAGTTTGTCGCGTACAGCTTGGAGGTAGTGCCCGGCAGGCAGCGTAGGAAAAAGCGTGTTGCGCACCGCCTCGAGGATGGGGTGATTAGCAAGTTCGAGCGAGGTCGTCAGGGGAAGGTTCGTCGGATAGAAGAGTGAGTCGCTTTCCGCGCCTTCTATTACCTGAGGATGCGGTCGGCAAGCTGCGATCAAGACATCCAGGGCAGGAGGCGTGTCATAATCAACGTCGATAGGGAAATCAAGCGAGTGCGTGATTCCACTCTGACGAGCGCTTATCAGTACAGGGACATCCGGAACTTATCAACGTGCCACCTGCCTTTGTTCGGAAGAATAGGTTGAGGGTGGCAGGGTCCATAGGTATACGCCCAGATGTCGCGAAGGGGCGTGCATTGGCTGCGATGACTGCTGCAATGCTGGCCTTCAGTTCCTCATTTCTCGCTTTCACAACATCTTCGCCCGTAAAGTCGGATACCGCGCGACGCATGAGCGGCCGGGACTGAGTCCGGGGACTAGATGTACGCTCTATCTCGAAATCCACAGAACTCGGACCGCGGAAAGCCACAGCAGGCAGATTGCGCCCAATGAGTGCCGGTGAGACAGCGGGGGAATGCATCATCGACATAGCAGCAGTGGGAGCCGGCGACGGGGGGAGCATTGCTGAAGGAATCATTACTGTGGGTGGAACAGGGTGCAGGGTAGAATAGAGCTCAGGTAGGAGGATGTGTGTGATATTTAGAGGCGGAGGATGACAAACTACTTATCTGATTCCACGCCTCCTTCACAGCCAAGACCACGCCTACTGTGCAAAATGCGGAGGTCTCGTGGAGGATTGTAAGGATAGCCTTTAAGATGCTGTGGATGTGAGGGGTCAAGACTGGGGCACCCACAATGCCAGGCGATTATCAGTGCAACACGCCCAAACCTCGTGTCCGCATCCCATCATGACGGGACACTAATGCCTTCATCTACCGACCACATGCCATAATAAAATTACCATATCTAGACCTAGAGAAGCGGCGGAAGTGCCAATTACTCGCGGCCACATAGCCGATGACCTACGAGACATGTTGAGACTTTAGTAGTCCAACCGTGGTCGAGTAGGTATGCATTCTCGCTGTCCGGATGTTTTATTTAAAAGAATATAAGAAAAACGAACTTTTAATTGCCATGAGATTGTTTGTCGAAGCTGAAACTGAGAGACGTGGCTGTCCAAAGTGCGTTCGGTTGAAAACAATGAAAACACCCGCCTACAACAAAATCACGTCAAGACCTGAGAACGGTTGCCTGCATTTGTAGTAGCTTGATTGACTTGATTCCTTGATGAGATGATATCAGTAGATATGAAATCGGCGTAACCGTGACTTTAGGTCAATCAGATCCCCGTCATCACGTGGTCTGAACGGACCTAGTACAGTCAACTTATTACCGTAAGACATAACGTACCGACACACATAGGACACAACCCGAACGGCGGGATTCGACCCCAATCCGATCAGTGGACGAAGGATATCTATCTCACCGGGGAACGGGCCTCGGGCCATAGATAATGGACGTGTTCCGAGTTGGTCCGAATTTGGGGTTGCACCTTTGAATGTGTTTCGTGGGCGTCGCTGAGGTAGACCTCGAATAGGAGTACATGGCCTTCTAAACCATCTCCAAGATCTCGTGTTTCTGCGATTGGGTTTAACTGATCTTGGTGGTAACTCACATGAGTTTTCCTGCCAAGCGCTCGCCAGCTTGTAGCGGGAATTCTTGAGTCGCCGGGGATTGTACTTCCGCGACGAACGTTCCGTGCTAATCAACCCGAGACAGGGGCAATTTTTAACCTTATCGTCTTTGGGATTTTGATCAACGCAGGCAGCCACCTCGGGATGAACTTAGTAATTTACATTAGCATTTTATACGAGCAAACTATAGGCAATGAATGTGACGGATGCAGCTGTCTGCTTCAACTAACCTAATAAAGTAAACATATAATATGCCTTCTACAAATGTGTGCCCTAAGTTAGAATAAAGTCCATGGTACCACGATTATCTGCTGCGAGCCGCGCGTATTCCAAACATAGTCTATATACATACGCTGTGGGGAATTTGACACATTGATTAGTGGCAAAGAAACACGGGATTGGTCAAGACGTTGAACTCACCCTCCATATCGACTCGACGACCGATTGTGTTTTGCCAGTGTTTCCCTGCACGCGCAATGCGCCGTAAACGTTTATCACCGTCGAGAGGTATGCGACGCATTCGCGGAGCGTCTTGCACTGTGGAATTCACAGTAACAAGAGCATCTGGTGTACCACCTGAGAAGAAGGCATGGATGTTGTATATCTCGGCATATGACGTCGATAGTGGGATATAGTGAAGCCTGGACACACACATCAATGGTATCGAGAACAAAATACGCATAGAACCGATCCGTACCAAGGCTGTATCCAGTCAGAGAAGAATTCTTGGTACACAGTAGACTTGATTACGGCACTA